>PVJC01021642.1:0-28087 GCA_004026665.1 Murina feae
ATTAATGTTTATTCTTTTACTTAACATTTGAATCAATAGTTCATAAATATTGATTTTAGCAGATTTATCACATTCCAAATTCATTGGGAATTTTACTTATATGAATTATATCTATTAACCAATACCATAATATAAATCTCTATGTTTTAATATGCTCATTTAATTGATATATGAAAAATAAATTAATTATACATTAACACAAAGAACACATTTTTTGAAAATAGGATGTGGCAAAAGTAGATTTACAGTTGTTCATATCGAAAATTATAGAATAATATAATCTAATAAAAGAGTAATATGAAAACTAACCATCACTCTGAGACACCTAAGCCATGCCCAACCACCAAGCCACACCTACCAGCCAATCAGAGTGACTATATCAAATTAACCAGGCCAAGATGGCGGCTGGCAGCCATGGAGCTAGAGCAAACAGGAGACTTTGTTGCACCAGTAATAGAGAAAACTGCCTGCTTAGGCAGGCTGTGGCCTCTACTCAAGGCAACAAAGTTTAATTATAGAAGATAAATAAACCCCAGATACCTGCTTCCAGAGATGTGGGGTCAATGGGAGCTGTGGCCAGCCTGCAAACAGCCATCAGGCCCTCACCCAGGCTGGCCAGCCACCTGAGGTGAGGACACCCACCCTGAAGGGATTGTGGCCAGCCTGAAAATGGCCCTCAGCCCCTCACCCAGGCTGGCCAGGCATACCAGCAGAAATCCCTCCCTGATCTGGGACACCCTTCAGGGCAAACCAGCCAGCCCCCACTCATGCACCAGGCCTCTATCTTATATAATCTTATATAATAAAAAGGTAATATGCAAATTGACCCTAACAGCAGAACAACTGGGAATGACTGGTCACTATGAAACACACTGACCACCAGGGAGCAGACGCTCAATGCAGGAACTGCTCCCTGGTGGTCAGTGCGCTTCCACAGAGGTAACTCTGCTTAGCCACAAGCCAGGCTGATGGCTGCCAGTACAGCGGTGGTGGTGAGAGCCTCTCCTGCCTCCTCAGCAGCACTAAGGATGTCCAACTGCAGCTTAGGCCTACTTGTCACTGGCAAGTGGACATCCCGTGAGGGCTTCCAGGCTGCCAGAGGGATGTCTGACTAACAGCTTAGGCCTGATCCCCCAGGGAGCGGGCCTAAGTCAGCAGGTGGACATCCCTCAAGGGTTCCCAGACTGCGAGAGGGCACAGACCAGGCAGAGGGACCCCCCGAGTGCACAAATTTTTATATAGGCCTCTAGTCCTATATAATAAAAGGTAAATATGCAAATAAATTGAATGTTGGAACTGAACAACTGGTCACTATGACGTGTGCTGACCCCCAGGGCGGGACATAGGGAACATAGTGGACATCCACCATAGCGGGATGGTGGAGCAGGTGAGTGGGAGCACCAGATGAAGGAAGGGCAATGGTTGCTGTCATTGGAGCAAGTCTCTGGTGGTTACTGAAAAGTCTTTGCTTTAGTGCATTGTGTCCCACCCAATGCTCACACCTGTTGCCAGCACCAGAGCCCCTGTTTGCACCCACTGCTCAGCAACTGGGTCATCTGTGAGTACAAGCGGTGGTTGCCTCCCTAATCACCCCTGAGGGCTTCTCCACCTCCTCCTGCTCCTGAGGGGTGATCAGGGCAGCAGCCACTGCTTGCACCCACTGTTGTCACTGGCCCTGCTCATATCTGCTGTTGGCACTGGCCGCAATCACTCCACACTGTCAGCAGGTGTGAGTGAGACTGGTGCTGTCAGTGCGTGGAAGTGGTGGCAGTGGGAGTGGGGCTGTCTGCAGACAGGGGACTGGAGGATGCAGCGGGAGGGGCCGAGCAGGGGAACAGAGAATGGAACGAGACCTGCCCCTGTGCCCACCACAGCCCACAGCTCCTTTCAAGGTGCACAAATTCAGGCACTGGACCCCTAGTTAATCTATATATATAAAGAGCCAGGGGCCATCACAACCAAATGGGTGACCGAACAGATGACTAAACAAGATGCGTGGGACAACCAGGCTGGCAGGGGGGTTAGTGAAGAATGACCAAATAACTGAGCAGCAAGCTGTGTGACATGACCAGGCCATCAGGGGGAGGCAGTGAGGGGTTAGAAGGCCAGCAGGGTGCATAGTTTGCAGCAACCAGGTCAGCAGAGGGGGCAGTAAGGGGTGACCAGTCAGGTGGGGGGGCAGTTAGGGTCAACCAGGCCAGCGGCAGCAGGGGGACAAACAGGTTGGCAGGGGGGTCCAGTTGGTGGCAACCAGGTCATCAGGCAGAGGTGGTTAGGGTGATCAGGCTGTCAGGGGGGCCAGTAGGGGTGATGAGGCATGCAGGCAGGTGAGCAGTTAGGAGTCAGTGGTCCCAGATTATGAGAGGGTGCAGACTGGGCTGAGGGGGCATGAACAAATTTCATGCACCAGGCCACTAGTGAATAATAACAGAAGAATGTACTCTGTTTTGTATACTTACAACTGTTTACCCACCATATATATTACTTTCTAAACAAAAACATTCAAGGTTGTCATTGTTCTGCTTTTCTGAAATTTTTAAAATATCTTATTGGAAGAAACTGGATTATTATATTCATGTTTGCCTCTCAATTGTTATAATATGGTTTTGGTTGAACTATATGAATAAATTCTGTCCTCACAAAGATAGGGGGAAGTATTTAATAGCCTTGTTAGATAATTATGGAAATTCTAATTTAATAGTACAAAAAGTTCAACAAGTCATAACATCTTTAAGGGTTAATTAAAAGTGAAATCAGAACTTATATCTCTAAGCATTTTGTTCCCTGTATATTCATAAAGAAATGAAGGTTAAAAAAAGTAAATTATTCCTAAGTAGTATTAAAATACTTTGACATTACAGAGCACTGAAAAGGATCTTAGGGATCCCAGGCATCCCCAGGCCTAGCATTTAGAATCACTGTTGTAATCATTTAAATTGCAATTTTAATGACATCTCTTTAAAGTTGTTTATATAATTATTTTTTAAGGATTACAAATAAGATTATATGTTTTAGGGCATCACTTAGAAATTTTCCAAGATCACAATATTTAAAATAATAAAAAAAATGTTTCTTAACAAAAACAAAATACGGCTACACATGGTTGACATATTTACGTTAGTCATTTTGGTGTTTGGGAAGCCAATAGAAAGTTTTTCCATTTCTCAAGCTTAAAATGTAAAAGACCATAATCTATCAAATAATTGGAATAGATATCTGAATCCTAGGAACTTGTGTCACTGCTATGACACTTTGCTATAAATTCCTTTTTTTTTATTCATGTCACTCCAAAATATGTACTTTGGCATATTGACTATTTTATTTATTTGTTTGTTTATTTATTTACTTGGATTATTGACACAATTACACATATTCCTCACCAAATCCCCTCTGCTACCCCCCCTCACACACACACACTAACACACATGCTTTGCCACCTCCACACAGCACCCTCTTCCTCCACGCCATCACCATGCTGAGGGCTGTGTCCATGGGCTACACGCCTTTTTTGGCTAATCTCTTCAGTTGCTTTCGTCTAGCCCTCCCTCACCTCTCACCTGTGATCTCTGTCAATCTGTTATATTTGGCTGCCAATGACTCTGATTCTATTTTGTTCATCAATTTATTTTGTTTATTATATTCCACATATAAATGAGATCATATATTTGTCTTTCTCTGATTAGCTTATTTCACTTAACATAATAATCTCCAGATCTATTCATGCAGTTGCAAAAGTTTAGAGTGCCTTCTTTTTTATAACTTTGTATTGTTCCATTGTGTATAACTTTTTTATCCAATCATCCATTAATGGGCACTTGAGCTGTTTGCCAAGTGATCTTGGCTATCTATCTACGACAGGCTCAGTGGATGAAATTTGTGCATGGGTAGGGCCACTAGGCCTGGCTGACGATCAGGGCTGATGTAGGGGATGATTGGCAGGGCAATCAGGGGATCACTGGCACCCACCTTGGTTGTCCTTTCATGGCCCGCTTGCTGGCCCCGCCCCCACCAGTCACCTCATTCTGTAGGGCGACCAGTAGGGTAACCGGTGGGCCCCTGCTGGAACCCACCTTGGCTGGTCTGGTGCTGACTGCTCTGCAGCCTCACCCTTTGCCCTGCCACCAGTTGGGGTTTACGGGCTTGGGGCAGCTCTTGTGTTGAGTGTCTGCCCCCTGGTGGTCAGTGTACATCATAGTAACTGGTCATTTTGCTGGTCATCTGCTGTCTGGTCTATTTGCATATTAGACTTTTATTATATAGGATACTAATAAAAGTGTAATATGCTAATTAGACTGGACATCTTCTGGATGAAGCCATAGTGGCAGGGGCCAAGGCAGAGGGAGTTAGGGATGATCAGGCAGGCAGGGTAGTGCAGTTAGGGGTGATCAGGCTGGCAGACAGAGGTGGTTAAGGGCGATTAGTTGGCAAGCAGAGGCAGTGAAGAGTCAGTGGTCTCAGATTGCTAGAGGGATATCTGACTGCCAGGACTAAATTGGCAGTTAGGCTGAGGGACCTCCCCCCCACGTAACGATTTTATGCACCAGGACTCTAGTCCTATATAATAATAGACAAACATGCAAATTAGCCCTCACTCTACTATGCTAAGCCAAGCCCATAAACCACGCTAACTAACCATGTCCACCAGCCATGCCCACCAACCAACCCAGGATGATATACACATTAACCCAACAAAGATGGTGGAGGCCAGAGACGTTATACTTGCATCGCAGCCACAGCTTCCATGCAAGCATCCCAGCTCTGGCCACTACAGGTCTGTTAGAGACTCAGAAGTCATCAGGGGAGACAGAGAAGTCCAGCTCCAGCACCTGGGACTAGCTTCCGCTGGGAGTTGAAGAAGTCACTTGCCCTGTGATCCCAAGCCACAGCCCGGCTGGAGAAGCTGCCCACCTGCAGTCCAGGGGAGACAGAATCCTGGCACAACACTTGATGCTGGCTGCAGCCTGGGGGAAGCGCCCACCCAAAATCTGCTGCCCCATGTCCTTGGGAAGACTGAGAAGTTGGCCCCAGCACCTGAAACTGGCTGCAGCCTAGGAGACACCTGCTGAGCAGTTGGCGGGTCCCCGAATGAAAGGGTGGACGGACCAGAGGTGGAGGTGCTCCTGCTTTGCAGCAGCAGTGCCTGGGCTGCAGGGGCCTTGGCCATCCTCACTGGGCTGGGTGTCCTGAGCAGGGAATGGGAGCAGGATGGTGGCTGGGAGGCTGGGGAAGGGGGAGCAGCGAACACCTGGCTGGGGCTGAGACCTGCACTGCGGGTTAATGGCCCCTTCCCATGGAAGCTTTAAGGAGGGCTTCTCTCTCTCTCTCTCTCTCTCTCTCTCTCTCTCTCTCTCTCTCACACACACACACACACCCTCATGGGCCTCCTCTCTTGTCTCCTCCATTTTCTCTGCCACTGGGGGCCAGGAGTCTCCTGTGAGGGGTCCCAGGTCTCCCTTCAGAGCTGGGGTGAACCCCTGAGGAGCCAGGAGACAGAGAGATGGGCAGGTGGGCAGAGGGAGCAGCAGCCAGGGAGAGTTTGGGGAGAAGTAACCAGGTGGGGGAGGGTTGGAACAGGATAGAGGGAAAAACTTTATAAAAGAGTCAGTGGACCACAGAGTTAAAAAAAAGAGGATGTATGAGGGAACTGTAGGGCCTATAATGAAAATCAAGTATAGTTGTGTACTGGGGACAGATTTTAAAACTAGAAGTCAGAAAAGAAAAAAAGATAAATGATGGTGAATAATTAGGCAGGTAGATAGATAGGTATTAAAACAGTGGCAGTAAGTAGAGAAGAATCTATGGGAAAGGCAGGATGGAGAGAAAGAGAGATGGAAGAAAAGTTATAAAGGGGGAGCTGGTAGAGTTTAAAAGGAGAATGGGAAGAAGGAAGGAATGGGGGAGGGAGCAAAGCAGGTCAGAGGGAGGAAGTGAAGAAAAAATTAAGGTGGGAAGGAAGGAAAAGGGGAGGGAGGGCAGGGATAAAGATAAAGAAAAGAAGGAATGTAGGAAGGGAAGGAAGGTAGTAGAAAAATGGGAAGAATGATGATGGAACAGAAGTAAGAAATAAAGAGGAAAGAAAAGTTTATAAATGATGAGTTAGTAGGAAAAGTGTTACATAAAGGAGAAAAATTGTGTGATAGGAAAAAGCCAATAAGGAAGTCAAATACAATTGTGAGTGAACATGATAAGATTAAAAAAGAAAGTTAATAGGGGTGACCAGGTCGGCAGGGGAGGGCAGTTAGGGGGATAAGGCAGGCAGGCATGCAGAGTGGTTAGGGCAGGCAGGCAGGTTAGCAGTTAAGAACCAGAGGTCCTGGATTGTGAGAGTCCCCAAGAACTCCATATTGGAGAGGGTGCAGGTCGGGCTGAGGGACCGCGTCTCCACCCCCTGTGCACGAATTTTGTGCACCGGGCCCCTAGTATATATATAAATGCCTAAGTGACCTAATGACTGAAAGATCAGTCAACCAGTTGCTATGATCAGCATACAGACCACCAGGGGCAGACACTCAACGCCAGAGCTGCCTCTGCTAGTCAGTGCATTCCCACAGCAGGAACACTACTCAGCTGGCCAATTGGTGCCAGATGCTGGGCTCATGCCTGCTGAGCATTGTTGCAGCAGTGAGAGCCTTTCCCACCTCAATGGCAGCACTACCATGTGACAGCAGTAGGTTCAGAAAGGCTGGGATGAGCCAGAGCAATGCAGTGCCTGTGCAGGCTTGTTCTTCTCCTAGCCACCTGCCACTTTGAGCACTACTACACCCCCCGAGGGATACCAGATTGTAAGATGGCGCAGGCCAGGCTGAGGGACACCACTGGTGCACGAATCCATGCACTAGGCCTCTAGTTGTAAATAAAACTGCTATGAACATGGAGATGCATATATTCTTTCTGATTGGTGTTTTAGGAAGTAAAATTGTTTTTATTTGCAAACGACATGATATTACACACAGAAAACCCTAAAGTCTCCACCCAAAATTAACAGATCTAATAAATGGATTTAGCAAAGTAGCAGGATACAAAATTAATATTCAGAAATCAGTGGCATTTGTATACACTGGTAATAAACTATCAGAAAGAGAAACTAAGTAAACAAGCTCATTTACTATTGCAACAACCACCACAAAAAATAAGGTACCTAGGAATAAATTTAACTAAGGAGGTAAAAGACCTGTATTCAGACAATTATATAGGACATTGAAGAAAGAAATTGAGGAAGATACAAATATTGGAAACATATACTATGTTTGTGGATGGGAAGAATTAACATCATTAAAATGTCGATACTACCCACAGCAATCTATAGATTCAATGCTAATTCCTATTAAAATATCAATGGCATACTTCACAGATATAGAACAAATATTCCAGAAATTTATATGGAACCAATAAAACCCCAAATAGCTTCAGCAATTTTGAGAAGGAAGAAGAAAGTTAGAGGGATCACAATACTCCATATCAAACTGTACTACAAAGTCACTCTGATCAACACAGCTTGTTCCTGGCTCTCCTTCCCAGGAGCATGAATGTGCCATTCCCTTCCCACTTCCATAGCCCTTAACCCTGTGAGACTTGCAACCAGGGGAGCAATGGACAGTGGCAATTCATCCTGGGCTACCGCCCGAACCTGTCTCCAAGTCCCCCCTTTCCTCTGACTCCCCATGAGACAAAGCAGCCCAGCCTATGCTCTCCTGTTGCTTCTGCTATGTCCTTCCTTCTTTCACTCCCTTAAGTGTATTTTTGTTGTAGTTAACAAATTCTTGCTTTCTTTTCTACACTTTGTTAAAAAAACAAAACAACAAACAAACACACAATAACAACAACAACAAAAACAAACAGCCTGCTACTGGCGTAGTAACAAGTATATAAATCAGTGGACCAGAACAGAGAGCCCAGGAATCCACCCATGTCTGTATAGTCAATTAATATTTAACAAAGGAGGCAAGAGCATACAATAAAGAGTCTCTTCAATAAATGATGTTGGAAAAGGTAGAGCATACAATAGAGTAAAGAGTCTCTTCGATAAATGATGTTGCAAAATAATGAAACTTGACCACCAGCTTACACCATACTCAAGAATAAATTCAAAATAGATAAAAGACTTAAGTGTAAATTCCTATTCTTTATTGGTTTTACTACTTTAGTATGCTAATTTAATTAATTTTTTACAACTTAAATCGTTCCGTATTATTTTTTCAATTACTCATGAAAACACTATGTCACAGGCTAATAAATGAAATAATGTTTTTAAAGAAGGTGGTGATAGTTTTAAGACTATTGATATAATATCAGTGAGAGAAATAATATCAATGCTTTTAGGAAAATGAACATATATTAAAACAAATTATTGTCACTTCCAAATAATTTATATTTCTTTATATTAATAGGGATATATACATACTCATTGAAATGGAATTTTTGGACTGGAACCCAGATTC
Source organism: Murina feae (assembly GCA_004026665.1). Lineage (NCBI taxonomy): Eukaryota > Metazoa > Chordata > Mammalia > Chiroptera > Vespertilionidae > Murina > Murina feae. The sequence continues at coordinate 8,439 of PVJC01021642.1, forward strand.
TTTGTCCGCCAGAGTTGAAGAATGAATCCACGGACATAAGGTGGTATAGCAAAGGTGGAAATTTATTGAAAAACAAGTACAGACTCCTATGTGGGGAGAGGAAAAGAGTCCCACAGAACAGACTCCCACATGGGGAGGGGGAAAAGGGTCCCACTGAGCTCCTCTTCCCTATGGCTTATAAAGGCTGCAGAGCCTGGTGCCTTGATATCCCTTCTAATTGGTCACTATTCCCTTAGACTGGTTACTATAGTAACTCCTGGGCTCAAAGGTCAAACCTCTCATTGGACATGTGATGCCCTTGTCCCTCATTGTTCTTTTCTTTCTGGCTTTCTTCCTCCTTCTTTATTTTGTAAGTATAGAACTTTTTGGTTACTTCCAGCTTCCTTGTCTTAAGTAAATGCAATGTTGCTTCTCCCTGCACCTGGCTTCCTGGTGTTATGGAGATGTACCTTGTCCCCCATCTGTAGCCCTGTGTTTAGCCATGGACCCCAATTCTACAAATTCTCTAAGTCTGCCTATATTCGCCTAAAATTCTTGTTTCATCATCATCTGATTTAGCCTCTTGATTAGATCCTATATCTTTATTACAACTGAGTTTTCATGTGGCTACAGAATGAATATATTTTAGTTTATTTCAGCTTGATTTACTTATAAGTCAATGCTTCTATTGTATCTATGAGAATGCTGTGTTTTCAAAAGTTAAGAATAACTTTTAGTGGTAATTAGGATTAGAATAATAATGAAACATGTATCTAAAATTTTTTCACCTGTTGATTTTTTAAAAAATTAAGCCAAAACTTCACTATTGGTATTTATCAAATATTATTTTTAAAATTTGTCCTTTCAGTATAGTCACTGATTAATAAAAATATTTATTCGTATACAATCATAGGTGATAAGCATTCAATGTGAAAAATAAATTTGACCAAATTTAAGCCTTTGTAAAACTTTGAGTCATGTGGCACTGCCCTAGATTACCCATTGCTGAAGGCTTACTAATTTTTCTAACCTTGCATTGGGACTCTACCTAATATCCTTGCCCCAAATATAAACAGAATATCCGTTTCAGCTTTGCACAGAACTAAAAGCTTAAAATATCTTTAACTTTTTAATGCACATCTCATTATTTCTCATGTGCTACCTAATAATATAATATACACTGTATATTTATAAATGATCCAAGCAATAAAAAATGATAATTAAATTTAAAAAGTCAAATAATTTTATGAGAAAAATGTTTCTAAATATCAGGTATTGTAAAGCCTGTGTCATTCTCAATATTATTATATCTTCTTCACCTTAATAGAAGGAATTTCACAACTCTGCATTTGAGAGTATTGGTAATTCCTAATCAATATAACCTTTGACCTCAAAATTGAGCCCACTGATAGACTTCCTGCTTGTGCCAGAGGGAAGTGGTTCAGTAAAATGCACCATGCACAAAGTGACAGCTAGATTGAGATCTAGCTAATCAGCCTCCAGGCATGATTTTCCATCTTAATGCCCTGACTGAGTTTCTCTCTGATCTCCACAGTGAAAAGCACTGGTGCAATTACCTATGGATTGGAGCTGGTGCTTTGTTTTTATGCCTGTTGACAGCTATTAGGTTTTGAGGGAGCCAGATTTCAACCCTTAAGAAATTAGACGACTGAAAATTCCACCAGGAAAGAGAGACACTTAAATTCTTTATTTATTTATAATGTGCTTGAGTGACTCTACTAGATTAATTATGTGAAAAAGAGTAAATGAGAAACTGGTAAATAAAAGGAGTAGTTAATAAGAAAATTAAGTACAGGGTGATTTTTTTTTAAATATAGTCGGACATCCCCTGAGGGCTCCCAGACTGTGAAAGGGCACAGGCTTGGTTGAGCACCCCCTCCCCTTCTCCACCATGCACTGGGCCTCTAGTATTAAAAAAATAAAAAAGGATGTTGGATTTGGATTTTGTAGAATATTTATTATGCATTAATTGATATGACCATGTGAATCTGTCTTGCAATCTGTTTATGCATTATATCACATTTGTTGATTTGTGAATATTGTACCAGCCTTGCATTAGTGGAATAAATCCTTTTTGGTCATGTTCTATAATCTGTTTAATGCATCCTGGATTTGATTTGCTAATATTTTGTTGAGGATTTTAGCATATATATTCAACAAAGATATTGGTCTATAATTCTCTTTCTTTGCAGTGTCTTTATCTGGTTTTGGAATTTGGGTAATGTTAGCTTGGTAAAAATAATTAGGAAGTTTTCCTTCCTCTTGGACATTTTGCAATAGTTGGATGAAGATGGGTGTTCTTTGAATGTTTGGTAAAACTTTTCTGTGAAGACATATGCAGCAGGGCTTTTATTTGCTGGGAGTTATTTGATTACTGCTTCAATTTCACCAGTTCTTATTAGCTTATTCAGCTTTTTTGATTCTTCCTGACTGAGTTTTAGAAGACTGTATTTTTCCAGGAATATGTCCATTTCATCCAGGTTGTCCAGTTTATTGGAATAGAGGAGTTGTTCATAGTATTTCTTTTTCATTCTTATTATTTCTGTGTTATCAGTTTTTACTTTTATTTCTGATTTTTATTATTAAGGTCCTCTGTTTCCTGATGTGTCTGGCTAAAAGTTCATCAATTTTGTTTATATTTTCAAAGAACCAGCTCTTGGTTTTATTGATCTTTTGTATTATTTTTTTTGTCTTTATACCAATTATTGCTGCTCTGATCTTTATTATTTCCTTCCTCCCACTTACTCTGGATTTTTCTGTTGTTCTCTTTCTAATTCTTTAAAATGCAGTGTTAGATAGTTTATTAGCAGTTTTTCTCATTTTTTGAGGCAAGTCTGTAATGCTATGAACTACTTTCAGTGTCCCATAGGTTTGTGTTTTTTGTGTGTTCATTTTCATTTGTTTTCATAAAGTTTTTTATTTCTTTCTTGATATTTATTGTAACCCATTCATTGTTTAATAACAGGCTATTTAACCTCCACATGTTTGAATGTTTTTGAGTGTTGTTATTGTAGTTGATTTCTGTATTTACATGCCATTGTGACTCAAGAAGATGCTTGAGATGATTTCAATCTTCTTGAAGCTATAGATACTTATTTTGTGTCCTTACACAGCTGTCTTTGCAAATGTCCCATGTGCACCATATTCTGTAGCTTTGGGATGAAATGTTCTATAAATGTCAATTAATTCCTTCTGATGTAGTGTTTCATTTAGGAGTATTGTTCCTTGTTGACTTTTTTTGTATAGAAGATCTATCTGGTGATGTTGCTGAGGTATTAAAATCCCTACTTTGATTATATATTTTTTCATCTATCTTTTAAAATCCTCCAGAAGTTTGCTTTTTTAATATGTATTTGAATGCTCCTATATTGGGTACTTATATGTTTACCAGAGTTATAGCCTCTCGTTGGATCGATGCCTTTCGTATCATAAGTGGCCTTCATTGTCTCTTTTTATGACCTTCACTTTGAAGTCTACTTGATCAGATATGAGGATTGCTACTCCAGTGTGTTTTGGTTTTTGTTTCCATTTACCTGGAAATTTTTTTCATCCCTCTGCTTTCATTCTATGTGACTCTTTTGTTCTGAGGTGGGTTTCTTGTAGACAGCATAACTCAGCTACCCTAAGTCTTATGATTGGAACATTTAAGCCACTAATACATTTAAGATTATTATTATTAGGTACTTATTTGTTGTCATTCTTTTTCTCTATGCCTGTGTTCTTCTCCTTCTCTCTGTCTCTTCTTTCAGCATTTCTTGCAGTAATGGTTTGGTGGCAATGCACCCTTTTAACCTTTTTCTGTCTGCAAAGCTCTTTATTTTACCTTCAATTTTAAATGATAGCTTTGCTGGATAGAGTAGTCTTGGGTTCAGTCTTTTTATTTTTATTACTTTGTATACATCATGCCATTTCCTTCTAGCCTGAAGTGTTACTATTGAGAAGTTGTTTGACAGTCTAATGGGAATTCCCTTGTAGGTAACTTTCCGTCTTTCTCTTACAGCCTTTAAGATTATTTTTATTGACTTTAATATTTGCCATTTTAATGATTATTAGCCTAAGTGTGGGTTTTTAGGGGTTCATCCTGATTAGGACTTTCTGTTTTCCCTAAATTCCAATGACTTTTTTCTTCCCCAGGTTAGGGAATTTTTCTGGCATTATTTCTTATAACAGTTTCTCTATTCCTGGCTTAGATTCTTCTTTTTCTGGCACCCATGTGATGCAAATGTTGCTATGTTTCATGTTTTACCAGATCTTCCTAAACTCTCCTCCTGCTTTTACATTTTTTTCCATTTCCTTCCCTACATGGGTGTTTTATTCTATGTTGTTTTCTAATACATTGATTAGATCCTCAGCTTCATCTAGTCTACTATTGAAATCTTCCAGGGTGTTCTTTATTTCAACTATGACAGGCCTCATTTTCAATTGATTCTCATTTATTCTTTTAAGCTCTCTTTTCATGTTGGTATAATTTCTATTAAATTTCCCTGTAATTCTCATTAAGTTCTTATAGTTCTCACTGAATTGTTTAAGCACTTTTATTACCATAACTTTGAGTTTTCTTATCTCAAGAATTGCTTGTCTCCATTTCATTTAATTCCTTTTCTGGTAATTCCTCGTTTTCTTTCATTTTAGAGTTGTTTTTTTGTCTCCCCATTTTTGTTGTCTCTTTGTTTCTATGTGTTAGATAAAACTGCTATGCCTACCAGACTTTGGGTGGTGGCATTATATAGCAGGTGTTTTGTGGGACCCATTGGTGCAGTCTCTTAGATCTCCTGGGCTTGGTTCTCTAGGAAAGCCCCTTGCTTGACTTATTTGGGTTCTCCTATTGTAGTTGCATACTGAATGTTATTGCCTTACCTGTGGATAGAATCTCTTGTTAGGCTGGTTGGCTATACGGCTCACCCCCAACGATGCCATTTGAGCTATTGTGGAGTTGCTGACAGAACCAAACAATATACAACACAACAAAATGTGGAAAAAATACACGAGATCCCTACAGCAATAACACACTGGAAAAGAGAATATTAGGAAAGAGAAAAGAGAGCAAGAATGATAGTAGAAAAGAAAAAAGAAAAATCCTGAGGAGAAAAATAACAAAACAAACAAATGTAAAACACACACAAACGAAAATAGTGGGAGGGAGAAAAATATGTAGGTGCAGAGCTGAAATAATAATAAAAAAAAGAATGAGGGGAATAGAAAAATAAAAGCAATTTAAAATAAAGGAGGAATAAAATAAGAGAAAAAAATTGCAAAGGGAAATAGAGGAGAAAGCAGATATATCCAAAATAAGAAAGGTAAAAAAAGATGATAAAGCAGGAGAAAAGGAAAAGAGGAAGAAAAAAAAAGATTGACTAGGAAAATAGAAGAGAAAAATTAGATATATGAACGAAATAATGGACACTAGATAAACAACAAACCAATAAAGCACATAGATAAAAAGTTAAAAAAAGGAAAGAGAAAAAAAGTGAAGTGGCTTTTGTTTCCCAGAGTTTAGTGCTGCATAGGATCTCCCTTTGGATGCCACTCTTCTGATGACTGTGGTGAACTGTTCTGTCTTCCAATTCTGGGCTTCCCGTGAGATATTAGGTACTAACCTCTTTCAGAAAGTGTCCTCCTTTGCCTTTCAGCAACTTGACTGAAGCTCCACATGATCCACAGTCTGTGTCTGTCTCCATGGGCCTTGGCTGCAAGCAGGAGGGTCAATTTGACCTGTAAAGCAGGTTTGTATTCAGCATGTGGCCCAGTGCTGAGTCTGCAAACTTCCCCTGGTTCTCTGGGCTCTGCTTCTGCCTGCCTTTGCCTGCTAGCCAGTTGTCAGTCTTAATCACTCAAAAGTCTGTATCTGCAAGTACTTCAGGTGGGGAAGGTGCTGTTCAGATTCCAGGGATTGTGGCTGGTGTCTTTCCCTGTCTCAGAGCTACTCCTCTGCAGATGGTCCAAAATATTACTTTGCCCTTGGCTGGGTAGAGATCTTTGTACACAGTCTAGTGGGATCAGCTGGAAATTTGAAGTTTCTATCAGCTCTCCTGTGCAGGGGAAGTAGCTGTCAGGTTGCCGGGATAGTGGTATCTTTTTTTTTTTTTTTTTTGACACGAGGAATCAGTTTGTTGGTGATTATATAATTTTAAGTACTGGACTTTTTCTTTTCAAGTGTTATTGCCTTGTACAAGGCAATCCCAATAGCTAGCTAGTTTAGATCTAAAAAATATGAATGAATAATTTTTGACTATTTGTGTAATAAAAATGTTTAAACCTTTCAGAGCAACCTGGTTATTATTATAGATGTTGGGACTCCTAATTAGAGTTCACAATGATTTGTCTAGTAAGTGCATATTCTGTATAAGAACTTATCTTTTGAAGAAAGCTATTTCTCTTTTGGAAATGCTTGAATTAGTAAAAAAAAAAATCAGCATCTGGGAGACTACTGGCATGCAGTGATAACTAAAAATAAATGATTCATCTAAACTGCTCAGGCTGATCATTGTAACAGAATTTCATTGTACTTTTGGTGTCTTTCATGAGGAAAATAACAGACTCTTCATAATTCCTATCAGGTGCAGGTGTTCATTACCTTTTCTGAGTACATAGTTACAAAAGCACTTACCTATAATAGTGGGAAAATGAAAAGGATTCAAAGAATTACAAATACGGATTGGTTAAAATGCAAGAATATTTTTGTCACAGGCTACATGTGCTTGTTAAATGGTGCCATATCCTTCCTCAGGATGAGCATTATTAAGTGAGAGCAGAAAAAGCACATTTTATCCACAGAAGTCTCTTAGAAACCTTTATTCCCATGAAAAACATAATTTTAGGAACCTTAATTTTATGATGTGAACATAAAAGTAAGAAATAAACCACAAAGCTATCTTTATGCCATTGAAGAAAACTAAATTTGTACTATATTCTGAATTTTCCAGGGCCCTCAAATAATTATCTGGATATGTATATTTGAGAAATCCTTAAATAACAGTTCTGTTAGCATAGCAAAAGAAGATATCATTGTGTCTGTGTTTTGTAAGTTGAGACAGTTCTGTTGTAATTATAGAGACACTATAAAATTGTAAGCTAATTTGATCATTAGAGCTAGAACATCGGTTTCAAATCTGAATTTGATAATATTCTCCACCTCTTTTTTCCTATATCAAAGTCTTCAATTTCCTTCCATTGATCGTGTGTAGCAATAAAGATGTTCTCAGTTGCCTGGATATAAATTTTTACCATTAATTTGCCAGGGAAAGGAAGTAATACATATCATAAACAATTGCAGCTTTTTGGGTTGTCTTTACCCAGAGATTAGTATTAGTTATCAAGCCATATTTTCTTGAAGTATTTTCTTGAAGAAAAGATACTTTGATTTTTCAGAAAATTTATGATTGCTCTAAAGGAAACAGGTACTGCTAGTGCAAAACACTAATGAGGGAAAGTGTCGAGACACATGAAAAACTGCGTAATAGTCAATCTGCAAAACGTGACTTGGGACATCCCAAATTAGCTGATCTGAACTTCAGAAAGAATGCACTTGAAGAAGCTCCAGTCAGCATTTATGTTGGTAACTGGGCCCTGCTGTTGGTCTGGATGATAATCTCCAGGTTCAGTCTCTCAATAGATCTTTAGAGAGAATAACAACAGGCTTGTAGCTGTCTAACTTATTTTTAAAGTTTAACATATTCTAAAATGTGGTAGACAATATCTATTTGGATGAATGAAAGTAATTATAATACATCGTTTAAACACTTTATAAAAAAATTTGGTTTTAGCATAAAGACTATAAGGACAATACAAGGTGGGGCAAAAGTTGTTTGTATGGAAAATAATACAATAATCTATGTATACTAAAGCCTAAGCGATCATTGCAACCCAATAGACGACCAAAAAGGCTGCTTGGGACTACCAGGCCAGCAGGGGAGTTACTGAGGGATGATCCAATGACTGAGCAGCAGGCTGCAAAGATGGAGGCGCCCACAGCCAATAAGGAGGAAATATGCTAATTGAATCCCATGCCCTCAAAGATGGTGGTGCACACAGCCACAAGATGGCCAGCAGGGGAAGGCAGTTAGGGGCAACCAGGCCAATAGGGGAGGGGAGTTGGGGGTGACCAGGCCTGCAGTGAAGGGTAGTGAGGGGTGATTGGGCCAGCAGGGGAGAGCAGTTTGGAGCAACCGGGTTGGCAATGGAGGGCCATTGGGGGCAATTGGGCTGGCAGGGAAGCAGTTAGGCATTAATCAGGCTGGAAGGGGAGTGGTTAGAGGGTGATCAGGCTGGCAGGCAAGCAGGCAAGTGGTTGGGAGCCAGCAGTCCTGGATTATGAGAAGGATGTCTGACTTTCGGTTCAGGCCTGATTCCACACCAGCAGTTGGACACCCTCTGAGGTGTTCCAGACTAGAGAGGGTGCAGGCTGGGATGAGGGATACCCCAACCCTCACCCGCCCCAGTGCATGAATTTCATGCATTGGGCCTCTAGTAAATAATAATATGAGAATAAACTCGATGTTTTGTATACTCACATATGTGCACCTACTTTTGCCCACCCTGTATGTATGACATGACAAAGATCCCTGGTGTCTCACTGAGAACTAAAATCTCCCAAATACATTATCCATTCCAGGTTAACTTTCCTTTCCCTTACTTTTTCAATTGTATAGACACTTGATGCTCCCTCCTGCCCATTGTTTCTTCTACATACATTAGTATTGACTTACTCCACAGAACTCCAATTTTCAAAAAGTCAGATACCATTTTTATCTCACCATTGCATTCCCAGGGACCACAAAAATATCTGGATATAGTAGTTACCAAATAAATATTATTCTAACAAATATGTGAATAAATACATATATTTTCAATATATGCATTGCTTTTCAATAGTATGATGAGGGCCAAGCCCGGGGAGGAGGGAAATAGGTGAACGTGGGCAAAAGGGAAGAAATGGGGGACATCTACAATAGTGTCAACAGTAACAAATTAAAACAAAATAGTAGCCATACTTTTAATGAGAGCCTAATATTTTTCTGCTTTATTTCATGTGGAGAATGTACATCTACATAAGCTGAGAGATATACAGGAATATACAAAAATACAGAACTGACTAGTAGTCAAAACTAAGAACTCAAATATATTATCTTTTCTGTTTAAATAATTTTCTAATTAGTTATCATTTTTTTTTCTAAAATAAGTCTATGAAGTTGGTACAAACTTTTAGAGGTATAATTATTTATAATAGACAGTGCATTGCTATATTTTCATTAATTTTGGAATACAAAAATCTGATTAGCAAAGCAGTTAGATTGTCTGAGAGATGACTACATACTATATAGGGTATGTACCCTACAGCACGACCTCATCGTACTCAACAAGGTATAATGCTTATTGAGCACAAACATGCATGTGTAATAAACACAAATTATTAACTCAACTTCTGGTACCCAAAAACATTTTTATAGAGTATAATATTGCAAGGGCTGAGAGCTCATATCTCAGGAGACAAAAAAGGTCCATCCTTAAGAGAGTTCTTGGAGAATGTGCATTTTGAGAAAATCATTGTGATTGAGTTAGTTCTTTCTTACACAGACCAACCTCTGACCTTGATTGGTTCATTTTTTTATTATTGAGTTAATTAAGATGATATCCCATCTAATAAAGAGGGAATATGCAAATTTACTGTCACACTTTCACAAAGATGGTGGAGTCCAGTCTCCTCAGCCCCGTCAGAGTTCCCCAGTCCTTTCAGCCCCACTAGAGGGTGGCAGGTGCACGGTGCAGCCAGACTGGCCCTCAGCCCCCCAGCCAACCAGAGTTGGCCTGAGGTGAAGGCAAGCTTTGGCTGGTGGCTGCCAAACTGTCCAGGGCCAGCTGAGACTCAGGTAACCAAGGCCAGCTGAGGCTTGTGCTGCCAGCAGTGGCAGTAGCAGAGGTGTGATGGGAGCATTGCCTTCCCCTAATTGGCAGGTCTCCTTCCATACCTGAGGGCTACTGGACTGTGAGAGGGGGCAGGTAGGGCTGAGGGACACCCCCTTCAGTGCATGAATTTTCAGGCACTGGAACTCTAGTTTGTTAATAAAATTCTGTAGGTTTTATGTGTAAAATTCTATAATATGTTATTTTTATATTAAATTGTGTATTCAACACCCCAAGTAATGTCTCCTCCCATCATTAATTATTCAAACTTTATCCTCTTCTACTACTCCTCATCCCCCTTTTCCTATGGTCATCAGCATACTGTTTTCTGTGTATATGAATTTTGTTTTTTCTTAATTCCTTCAGATTTTTACCCATACCCCAATCCCACCTCCCCTCTGATAGCTGTCAGGCTGTTCCCCATGTCTATGTGTCTGTTTCTATTGTATTACTTTACTAAAGGCTTGGAGCACGAAATCCATGCTGGCCCCACCCCCCACTGCAACCTGCCACCGGTTCCCCACTCCCCATCTGGAGATCATAGCTTGCCCACTGGGAGAAGGGACCGAGATGTGGGCAGGCAGCTCCTGCATTGAGCATTTTCCTGCTGGTGGTCAGTGCATGTCATAGCAACCAGTTGTTCCACCATTTGGTCAATTTTCATATTACCCTTTTATTATATAGAATTGTTCATTAGATTCCACATATAAGTGAAATTGTTTGACACTTGCCTTTCTCTGACTGGCTTATTTCACCTAGCATAATAGTCTCCAGGTTCTTCTATACTACTACACAATTTAAAACTTCCTTCTTTTTTGCATTCTATTAGTATTCAATTGTGTAAATGTACCATAGTTGTTTTAACCACTAATCTACTGATGGGGATTTGGGATGCTTCCAAATCTTAGCTATTATAAGTAATGCTGCAAGGAATATAGGAATGCACATATTCTTTCAAACTGGTGTTTTGAGTTTCTTCAGATATATTTCCAGAAGTGGAATCCCTGGGTCAAACTGTAATTGCATTTTTTTTTGAGGTAACTCCATACTGCTTTTCACAGTGACCGCACCAGTCTGCATTCCCACCAGCAGTGCATGAAGGCACATGTGAAGTCATACCTCATTATAGTTTTAATTTGCACTTTTCTAATGATTAATGAAATTGAGGATCTTTTCATATGCCTATTGGCCATTTGTATGTCCTCTTTGGAGAAGTATCTATTCAGGTATTTTGCCAATTTTTAACAGGATTGTTTGTCTTTCTTTTGTTGAGTTGTATGAGTTTTTTTTATATATTTTGGAAATTAAGTGTCTATCAGATGCATCCCTGGTGAATATATTTTCCCATATAGTGGGTTCCTGTTTCATTTTGATAGTTTCTTTTTTTTTAATTTTTTTATTTCATTGCTTAAAGTATTACAATAAGTGATAGATAAGTATTACAACAGATGATAGATAGATCTCCATTTTTTCCCCTTGCCCTTCCCCCCCTCCTCCCTAACCCCCAGTTTCCCGTGTCCACTGATTATTCTCCTATGCATGCATGCAAGTCTTTCAGTTGATCTCCCAACTCCCCCCCCAGCTTTATTGCTTGATGTAGTCCCTATCTATAGGTAATTTTGTGATTATTTCAATCTTAATATTAATATTCTGACCCATGACCCTGCTTAAGTTCAGCTCCAAATACATCACTCCATATTGTGATGGATTGCAGCTGGAATGTTCTATGTTAACAACTTTATGTGACACCATTAAAGTTTTTCAATGCAATATCCTTTAGCATAACAGGAGCAATTTTACAAATAGTGTACAATTATCTGCTATAATTGGTGTTACCACTATCCAAAACTCTGATTATTGACCTTGTGATTAAGGGTACACATTTGGTATATAATCTTAGTTTTTCATGACTATATATTAATTTAGTCCACGTGTAATAATATTTTTCTTAAATATGGCATAATTTTAAATACCATATTTAAATTAAAAATAATACAACCTATCTAGAACTTACAAATTAATATATTAATATATTAAAGTATTCATATGCTCTTCAGATTTGAATCTGTTGCTTTAGGGCATCCTTGATCAGAAACATCTGTCTCTGTCAAAATCTTAAATTTTTCCTTTGATTCTTATTATATTTTAGAAGCTCAGGAATAACCCCAGAACTAGATATAGATCAAATTGCTCTCACATCCCACAATATATTATCTCTCTTTTTGCAAAATAAAAAGAGAAAGAAACTATTTTTAAATTAAATAATGTAAGATGCTCTAATGAACTGCAAACTAGAAATAAACCTTTAGGCAAACTCCAAGATTAAGGTAAAAAAGAAGTTTAACTATGTGTTATTTCTGTTAGTTTTATTATAAATGTATGTTTTTAATTTTATGTTTTATAATTATTTATCCTGAAAATACTTTTAAGTGTAATTTGTTATTTTTATGATTTCTTCTGTGAGCAAGAGGTCAGAATGTGGTGACTTTAAATGTAGAGTCCATATAATTCTTTAGATAAAAAGATAAATTTTAAACCATAAAATCTACTTTTTCTTATTATGCAATAGGAAAAATAAAGAGTTGGTTAATCATATTAAAATATAACCTAACTCTATAGAACTTTAGAATTGATATTCTTGTGGTATCCTGATTTTAATTATGTTTACTTTCTAAATCTCTCTAAATCAGTCATGATTGAATTTAATAAGGAGTTTAGATATGCCTTAATAACACTTTTGAATTAATCAAAACCCAAGTAATTTAATATTTAAAACATCCATCCAGAAGCAAAGTCTTCATTTACATAAAGCTTTCATGGCAATATATTTGTTAACTGACTTAAAAAAATTGTCTACATGGCACATGTGTTAAATTGCGGAGGTTTATAGAATAAAGTGGACCTTTTTAGATTAAAGTTCACTTGAAACTGGCATCTTGTGTGTGTGTGTGTTTGCTAAATTAAATTAATACAAGTTTGTATTTATATAGAAATAATTTTAAATGACTAACGCTTTCAGTAAAACTAGCAATAATATTAACTAAGAAGTTGCAAGATGACCACAGAACTGTTAATGGAAATACTTTATTGAAGTTATATGATATAATGGCTTTGAGACAATTGAACCCAATCATATTTTATTAAGTGCACAAGTTTTTGAAGTTGGAATATGTCAATGCAAATCTCTAAGCAATTAAAACAAACCATCTATTATTATTATTCAACATTTAATATGTTTTTTTAAAGTAGGCCATCTCTGAGCCATCATTTTACATGCATACTAAGTTAGACATATCAATTTTTAAAAAACTAATTACAAAAATTATTTATCAGCCTTAGTGCTATAGAATCATGTATTCATTGAATTAGAAAGGTTAGAGCTTGAATTAGAATGAACAAAGAAGCAGCTAAAATATCTTGAAACGCCATAACAATTTTTAGTTAATACTTCCTAAAAGTACAAATATAAAAGAAAGTTTTCCATAAACCTCTTGAATAATTCTTGAAAAAAAGAAAACAAATGATCCAAATGATGGAAAAAGGAATACACACACAAATAAAAGAGTGAATGGTAATAGGTAAATGCCAGGCATACAGTCAGCAAATACAAAGGAAATGAGGTTACTTTAAAGAAATAATCAGAGCCTGGCTGGTGATGCTCAGGGGTTAAGTGTCCCCCTCTGCCCCAGGAGATCACAGTTGATTTCCAGTGAGAGCACATACCCAGGTTGCTGGCTTGATTCCCAGTGCGTGGCATGCAGGAGGCAGCTTGTCAATAATTCTCTCTCATTATTGATGGTCTATCTCTCTCCCCCTCTCTCTTTCTCTCTGAAATAAATAAAAATATTTTTAAAATAATAATAATTTAAAAAATTAAAGAAAAGCCTTCAAAAGAACTGAATATCCAGGTCTTTTCAACTCTCCACAAACTAAGCAGCTGTTGATAGTATGAGCAAACAATCAAGTTAATTTATTTAAAAATCATTGATGTGTTATTAACAGGGAGGGATTAAAGCCATAAAATAAACTTAAAGGAAAACCTGAGGTAAAATCTTCCATTTCCAAAGACACCAAGGGTGGATTAAGTAAAAGAGGAAAAGGAATATCTGCTCAGAATTAAACCTAATATTGTCTGAAATTAGAATGTAGAAATTGGTGACTTTTAGCATAGTTGTCAGTTTGAAGAAGGAAGCCAATGATTCAATAAATTACTACCATCAAAAGAACAGGGAGATAAGTCAGTTACCCCCACACATTACTAGGGGATAGTTTCATGTTGTCCTACCAAAACTTTAAAAAAGAGAACCGGCATAATTAGAAAACATTAAATTATAAGTAAAGAAAGATATACAACTTTAAAATAGTCACCCAATAATTACTAAATATTGAGGATAATATCCTATCTAATAAAAGAGTAACATGCAAATTAGGGGTCACTCCATCACAAAGATGGAAGCCCCCATGGCCACTAGATGGTGACACCCAGTCTGGCTCAGCCCCACCACTGAAGTGGTCAGGCCTGTTAGCCAGGCAGGTGGCAGGGGATGCAGGGGGCCTGAGGGGTGGAACAGGTGACCAGAAGGGGCTGGTGGGGGGGGGGGTCCTGTCCAGGCCAGAGGTCTTCGCCAGAGACCTCAGGCATGGGCAAGGGCAGAGCCGGTGATCAGAGGGGTATGAGGGTGCCCTGCCCAGGCATAAGGCCTGGGCAGGGGCAAGATTGGAGATTGCAGGAGCCTGGGCTTCACAGAGCCAGCGATCAGAGGGGCAGGGGTGGAGTTTGCAATTGCAGGGTCTAGGCACTAGTGGAGCCAGCAAAGGAGGGGTCTGGAGGTCCTCTGCATAGGCCTGTAGCCTTGACTATAGGCTCAAGAGTGGAGCCAGCAATGGCAGGGGGCAGGATCAGAGCCAGTGATCACAGAAGCCTGGGCTCTGTGAAGCTGGCGATCAGAGGGGCTTGTGGTCTTCTGCCCAGGCCTGCAGCCTCAGGCAGAGACTGCAGGCCTGGGTAGGGGAAGAGCCAGTGATCACAAGGGTCTGAGGGTCCCCTGCCCATGCCTGCATCCTTGGCCAGAGGTTACAGGCCTGGGGAGGGGTAGAGCTGGGATTGGAGGGGCAGGGGTGGAGCCAGTGATCAGAGTGAACTAGAGAGGAAACACCTTTTCTTACTGCTCATTGGCTAAGCTCCCTGTATGCCACTGGTAATATTCTTAGTAATTTGGGTAATAAGAAGCCCTAAAGGCAATCTAGGGTTTTTCCACCACACTCCTGGAGAAAAAAAAAAAAATGAAGGTCCACTGTAGGAGGACTAAGAAATGACATATCCTGCCCTAGCCAGTTTGGCTCAGTGCATAATGCCTCAGCCCGCTGACTGCAGGGTCTGGGTTCAATTCTGACCAAGGGCATGTACCTAGGTTGCAGGCTCCTCTCTGGTTGGGTCCCAGGTCAGGGCTCATGCAGGAGGCAACCAATCAAAGTGTTTCTCTCACTTTGATGCTTCTCTCTGGTTTTCCTTTCTCTTTCACATTCTCTAAAATCAATGGAAACATATCCTCAGGTGAGGAAAGAAAGAAAGAAAAAAGAAGAAAGAAAGAAAGAAAGAAAGAAAGAAAGAAAGAAAGAAAGAAAGAAAGAAAGAAAGAAAGAAAGAAAGAAAGAAAGAAAGAAAGAAAGAAGAAAGAAAGAAAGAAAGAAAGAAAGAAAGAAAGAAAGAAAGAAAGAAAGAAAGAAAGAAAGGAAGGAAGAAAGAAAGGTCATATCTTATGAAAGACAGTTAACATCATACTCAGTGGGCAAAAACTAAAACCATTTTACCTAAGAACAGGAATGAGACAGGGATGCACATTTTCACCACTCCTGTTTGACATAATACTGGAAATGCTAGCCATAACAATTAGACAAGAAGAAGTAATAAAAGGTATCTAAATTGGAAAAGAAGATGTAACACTGACATTATTTGCAGATGACATGAAACTGTATATAGAAAACCCTAAAGACTCCATCAAAAAATTATTAGACTTAATAAATGAAGTCAGCAATGTAGCAAGATACAAAGTTAACACCAAGAAATCTATGGAATTTTTATATACCAATAGTGAACTTACAGAGAGATTAAATAATCAATCCCATTTACCATCACAGCAAAAAAAGTAAGATACCTAGGAATAAACTTAACTAACTGAGCCAGCAGGGGAGGGCAGTTAAGGGTGACCATGCCAGTAGGGGAGGGCAGTTAGGAACAATCATACCTGCAGGGGAGCAGTTAGACATTGATCAGGCTGGGAGAGGAGTGGTTCGGGTGTGATCAGGCTGGCAGGCAGAAGCGGTTAGGGGCAATCAGGCAAGCAGGTAGGTGAGCAATTGGGAGCCAGCACTCTTGGATTGTGAGAGGGATGTCCAACTGGGATCAGGCCTCAACGGGCAGTGGGACATTTCTCAAGGGGTCCCAGATTGAAGAGGGCTGAGGGACACACAACTCCCCCCCACCTCCCATGCATGAATTCTGTCCACCAGGCTTCTAATATCCTATATAATAAAAAGGTAATATGCAAATTGACCCTAGCAGCAGAACAACTGGGAATGACTGGTCACTATGCCACACACTGACCATCAGGGGACAGAGGCTCAATGCAGGAGCTTTCCCCTGTTGATCATTGGGCTCCCACAGGGGGAGCTCTGCTCAGTCACAAGCCAGGCTGACAACTGCCAGTACAATGGTGGTGGTGGGAACCTCTCCTGCCTACTCAGCAGCACTAAGGATATCTGACTGCAGCTTAGGCCTGCTTCCCCACTGGCAAGTGAGCATTCCCCGAGGGCTCCCAGGCTTCCAGAGGGATGTCTGACTGCCACCTTATCCCAGATCCCCCGAGGAGTAGGCCTATGTCACCAGGTGGACATCCCCCAAGGGGTCCCAGACTAAGAGAGGGCAAAGGCCAGGCTCCAGGACCCTCCCCCCACCCTTTGAGTGCACAAATTTTTGTGCACCAGGCCTCTGGTATATATATTTGTATATAGTACATCCATATATAACAGGTATATTTTAAAGTTATATATAATATGTATTATACTTACATATACGTAAAAATATAAAATAATCTTTTAAAGATTAGTAATAAATCTAGTAATGCTCTACACTATTATAGCAATATCTAAAGAAGGAAATAACAGCCTGCATCATTTTTCTTCTGATGCTTAATAACAGTCTATGTTGAGTCTGTTCACTGAGTCACACGTTTCTAAACCTACATAAAATTATTTTATAGAATACTAGGGGCCTGATGCACAAAAATTTGTGCACTCAGGAGGTCCCTCAGCCTGACCTGTGCCTTCTCGCAGTCTGGGACCCCTCTGGGGATGGCCACCTGCTGGTGTGCCTGGTCAGCCTGGGAGAGGGGATGATGGCTGTTTGCAGGCTGGCCAAGCCCACCAGTGTAGATCCTAACCTTATTGGGGTGTGGCCAGCCTAGGTTATGGGCTGAGGGCTGTTTATAGGCTGCCCACAGCCCCTTCAGGTTTGGGGTCCCTACTAGGGTACCTGGCCAGCCTGGGTGAAGGGCAGATGGCTATTTGCAGGCTGGCCAAGCCTCTCAGTGGGGTCCCTGACCCCTTAGAGTGTGGCCAGCCTGGGTGCAGGCCTGAGGGCCATTTTCAGACTTTCAGGCTGCCCACAGTCCCTTCAGATTTTGTGTCCCTACTGGAGTACCTGGCCAGCCTGTGTGAGGAGCTGATGGCTGTTTGCAGGCTGGCCAAGCCCTCCAGTGGGATCCCTCACCCCATTGGGGTGTGGCCAACCTGGGTGTGGGCCTGAGGGCTGTTTTCAGACTTTCAGGCTGCCCACAGTCCCTTCAGGTTTTGGTTTCCTACTGGGATACCTGGCCAGCCTGTGTGAGGGGCTGATGGCTGTTTGCAGGCTGGCCAAGCCTCCCAATGGCGTCTCTCACCCCATTGGGGTGTGGCCAGCGTGGGTGATGGGCTGAGGGATGTTTTAGACTTTCAGGCTGCCCACAGCTCCCACTGACCCAGTGTCTCAGCAAGGTTGGCTGGAAGCAGGTTCTGGGGTTTATTTATCTTCTATCATTGATACACTGTTCCTTTAAGCTGATGCCTGAGCAGGTAACAAAACCTCCTCTCTGCTTCACCTCCTGACTTCTATAATTGAGACACTGATGCCCTTAGAAGTCAGGCCCAGCCTGCTGTTTGCTTCAGCTCCCGAAGCTTCTATGATTGAGACATTGTTGCAAATATGTTGTTGCCTGGAGCCGGGAGAAGGCCAGCCGGCCCACAAACAGTTTCACTCCTGCTGCAAAGGAAACTGCCTGTTTACTCAGCTCCATGAGTGCCGGCCTCCATGTTGGCTGGGCTAATTTGCATACAGTTACTCTGATTGGCTGGTGAGCATTGCTTAGGCGTCCCAAAGGGATGGTCAATATGCATATTACGCTTTTATTAGATTAGAAGATAAAGGAGACGAGAAAACTTTCCAGCAAATAAAGGGGTTTAGAAGATATTTAACTTCAGAAGGATAAAAAATAGTTATTTTTACTGAGTGTGTTCTTAAAAGAAGCTCTGGATATAATGTCCTATTTAAAGTGTCTTTTAAAAACTTGGATACTGGTAATAACAAAAAGTGAGTTAATTGGCTATTATACTCAGTACTTGAGATTGTGTCCTCTTTAGTATGAAAAAAATCAATTATTTTGTCCATCTTTTTTATAACATTTGAAGATAGATTTCTGTTAAAGAATTTGTCAATAATTGTCATTTAACATATTATATGCCATTGTAATTAAATGACAACTGTCATATATTACAAAATTAGACTGTGCATTTATGAGAATAAAATTAATAAAATTAAAAAATAGTATACCACTTTGAAAATAATACACAGTGAAAATTAAGAACAAATATGATACAATGAAAATGTAATCAATTTTACAATTGCATTTTTAATAATAATCTTTATTTTTTAACAAATATAGTCACTTCCATCCCCTCCCATCAGTTGTAGATAACTAAGCATCTTATATTAAACAACTAGACAAAATTTTTCTTCTAGAAATTTTGAGTAGTATCACCTGAACATATCAATAAACTTCTGTATGTGTCAGTCTATCTATGCCTCTGTAGTCATATATTCCTAACCTCTAGGGTTGTTAAATATAATGAGGTAATCTACTTCACCTGTCTAGTTAGTACCTGATCTAGCTCATTCTGGATTCTGCTCTCTCCAAGGCTTTACCTCTGTTTCTCCCTCTACCCCTGGGGAAAATAACAGTTTCCCACATGCTTATGCCTCATATTTAACCACCATATATGTTCCCTTTGTCCTACTAACACCTATAGTATTATTTCCTTCATTACTGTCTCTGAAGTTAAATTCTTTTAATTATGTCACTAGTTATCCTTCCAGATACTTAACAGATAATGCTTAAGTTGTTACATGCTCCACTTGAGATAATGTATGTCTTGAAAAATATAATTAATAAATTAAATTTTTATTGGATTTATTTTCTTAAAAATCAATGATTTCTTTCACGAATGCACTTGAATATATACATCAAAATTTCACTAAGTACTACCTAATATTCTTTCTCTTATTAAAACTGTATTTTCCTCTTAAGATATTTAACATTTTATATGTAACTACTAAAAAATGAAAGTGAGCACATTGTGTGTTTATGATTATAAATCCAATATTTTTATCATAAAATATGTATGAAAAACTCAAACAAAAATTCATCTTATATGTTTGT
>PVJC01021643.1:0-27976 GCA_004026665.1 Murina feae
GCCTTTGGTTTGCTCTAGCTCCATGGCTGTTGGCTGGGTTAATTTGCATACAGCCACTCTGATTGGCTGGTGGTAACGGTCAATTTGCATGTTTCTCTTTTATTATATTAGATAGTAAAGGCATTTCCTGTCTTAGGATTCCTGTGAATGTTATATGAAGCATTGGGCTTCTAGAAGATCCATTATGAGTAGTTGTTATTACTATTTTTGTTGTGCTATTTGCAGACACTAAATGTAATATTTTTAAGTTCTTTAGGTACCTAGTGATTAGCTCACCCCAAGGTCTTCTGAACAGTAGACCTGGAAATAAGAAGCATCTCCTCTTTTTGTAGAAGTTATTTCTGGAGTGGATGATTCTATGCTAATGCTGAAGAAGCAGCTTTCAAATAATACCCCATAAAACTATATCTAAAAACTCAACTCCTGTGGTCATCTCTTCTAAGAGTTTAAGGCTCAATGTTTTCTCCAACAAGAAAATAGGCCCCATAGAGTTCATAACCCTGCAATATCTTGACCGTCTGTACCCATCTGGTACATTAAACCACCAAACTAGAATGTAATATTGTGTTTCTTGGACTGGATTAAAAGTGAGTTCTCTTAAGCTCAAATGACACCCCTGCAATCAGGGCAAGAGGGCTGTAATTGAAATGTCACTCAACAAGCATACTAAGAACAGTAGAAAGGAAGATGACTACCTTGCCTTGTGGTGATTGCCCTCCTTTGGAGGATTAGCAAGATGGTCAGAGGATGAGCAGAAGGCAGAAGTTGTTCTCTTAGCTCTGCTTCTTTCTTTTGCATGAAATGTAGTTTATTTTAGAAACCAAACACCAATGATGTGGCCATGACAACTCCCTTAGAAAATCAAGATTTGTTTTATTCACAAATAGACTAATTAAGATTATGTGAGCTGGGTGGATGAGGGGTACTTCTGTGCCAGTTCATTCTTTCACTTAATTATTTACCAGAAATGTATTCAATACTCTGCCTATGACTGGCTGGCCTTCAGGACATAATGCTGAATTTCTTTTTCTCTAATGAAGTTTATGGTCTGGTGAAGGGATATAGGTACTAATCAAATAAATACAAAGATAAATGTATTTGAGTCGTTATTACTCTGAAGGAAAATTACTTTGTTGGTGATTCTGGGAAGTCTTTTTCAATTAAGATAATTTCAGAACTAGGTGAGCCTGTAAAACAGAGGTTCTCAATCTGTGGGTCGTGATCCCTTTGGGGGTTGAATGACCCTTTCACAGAGGTTGCCTAAGACCATACTGCATATCAGATATTTACATTATGATTCATAACAGTTGAACCATTACACTTATGAAGTAGCAACGAAAATAATTTTATGGTTGGGTCACAACATGAGGAACTGTGTTTAAAGGGCCAGAAGGTTGAGACTCACTGCTGTAAAGGGACAGAGAGAGACATATAGAAAAAAAGCACATAGCAGATAACTGAAGCAGCATGTATAAGGGTCATGAGGACAGAGGGGCATGGTGCATTGGATTAGCAGAAAAAAGAGCAATGAAGCTGTAGTATATAGAGTGAGAGAAGAGGAAGGTACAAAATAAGCTGGAAAAATGAGCAGAGGTCAGGCCAGCCAGGTTTTGTAAGGAATATGTAGAATTTGGTATGCCATTCAAAGGGTTATGGAAACTAAGAGTTTTAAGTGGTGCAAGAGAAGGAGGGATGGCATGATCAAATTTGAAAAGATTACAAGGGCTGCAGGGTGGAACAATAGATTGGGAGGATAAGTGAGAGTAAATGTGGGAAGAATGGTTAAGAGGTATGAGGAAGGTTTCCTTTTTCCTCTATAGATTGGAGAAGCTTGAGTAAGTATAAATGTCAAAGAGAAAGATTCAATTCAGAGAAAATGCTAAATATGAAGGAGAAAGTAGTTAGTGAAATATTTCTGCAAAGTCCAGTGTAATAATTGGAGCAATTGGTCTTAAAAAGGATAAGGGCTAACTGTACTTAAACAGAAGAGGAGGAAGAGAGGATGGGTATAGACTTAAGGAGTTCATTGTGGGAGCTCTTGTTTTGTGGTTTTATTTTCCCCCTATTTATTTGTTTATTTGTTTATTTGTTTATAGGGAGAGAGAGAGAGAGAGAGAGAGAGAGAGAGAGAGAGAGAGAGAGAGAGAAATCAAGTTGTTGTTCCACTTATTTATGCACTTGTTGGTTGATTCTTGTGTGTGCCCTGACCAGAGATTAAACCTGTAATGTTGGCATATCCAGATACTTCTCTAATCAACTGAGCCACTTGACCAGGGCTGTGGCTTTTATTTTCTTTGTGAAGTAGAATGTGAGGTCACTTGTTAAGAGTGAGAGGGAAGGTGGGGGATAAAAGGGCAAACTAGAGATCTGAGGAGAGTGGAGAAAGTTTAAAATATTCACTAGAAAGGTGGGAGGGAGAACTGAGAGATGCATGTTGAAATCTTGCAGAGATGTGTTGTGGACACAAGGTTTTGGTGTTAATGACTTCACAATGATGCCAATCGGCTCTAGGTGTCACTTTCTCCAGCAGTAATTAAGTTCAGGCATGAGGAAAGACAGCTGGGTTCAGGCAGATTAGGATTTTGTTAGCAGCTGCTGTTTCAAATATAAAAAAGAAGGGAGTTTAAGTCACCGGCAAATATGTTATCAAAATTATGTAAAATGGAATATTTAAGTATGGAATGGAGAGATTTGAAAAAGAAGGCTGATAGTATAGGAGAAATTAGAAGGATCAATGGAATAGAAATTCCAAAGAGCTTGAAGAACATTTGTATTTTGAGGGGCAAACTAGCGAGCTGGATGGAAAAGAGTTAGTAGGAACCTGATTTAATAACTTTGGTGATAGAGAGGTTTGGGATGATAAATTCTAGGGTAATATTGGAAGACCAGAGGCCCAGCGCACAATATCTCGCAAGACCCAGATCCACTTGCCAGTGGGACCCAGACTGACTACCACCACACCAGGCAGGACTTGGGACCCAGAGTCAAGTCCCCGCCCACCAGTGCGCTCCTTACTGTGCACACAGCCTCCTGGTGACCAGCCTTTGGTCATTCTGTCATGATGGTGTCACAACCAAGGGGTTTTTATAGTAGAGATACGTCCCCATGGCTATTTTCTATTTTTCTGACAGGCCTGGCTTTCTGAACAAAGAACACTGGCGAACTTGGTTAAAGGATGAAGGACTAAGTCCTGGGACTGTCCATTGGGAAATTATTTAGAGGACAGAGAGATGAGAGTAAACCAGCAAAAATATTGGAGGACAACAACCAGTGAAGTAAATGGAAAGCCAAAATAGTGTGATATCCCACAAGTCAAGATAGAGGCCTGAGAATCGATCTGTCGATTCTCAGGTGAAATTAAGATTATTGGAGACTTTGACAAGAGCAGTTTTAATAGAGTGCTGAAGGCAAAAGCTTGAAAGGTGTGAGTACAAGAGAGGATGGAAGGAGAAATTGGGACAGTATGGAACTGCATTGTCCAATGTGGGACACTCAACACAGTGGCTATGGAGTCCTTGAAATGCAGCTACTCTGAATTGAAACGTGCTGTCAGGGTAACATACACATCAAATTAGAATTTAAAAAGAATGTAAAATATTTCTATAATTTTTATAACAATTACATGTAGAAATGATAATATTTTGGACATGTTGGGTCAAATAAAGCATGTTAAATTTAATGTTACTTGTTCCTTTTTACTTTTTTAATGTAGATATTAGAAAAATAAGAATTACAGATGTGGCTCATTATATTTATACTGGACAGCACTAGTATAAACAATGCTTTCAAGTTGTTTATTATAAAGGGAAGCAGATAAATAGGGGCTAGCTGGTAGTGAAGTGAGGTTAAGAAGAATTCATCCCAGGGGGATGTAGATTATTCATATACAGTAACAAGAGGGAAGTAAGGTCTGAAAGCAGAGAGGTGGGTATTCATGGAAGTTCCTCTTCTGTATTCTTAGTGACATAGGGAACCCTTCCTCAAGCTGAGAAAGAAGTTCTCTTCAGATGTATACTATCAACCTCAGAGTTTGATAAAAGCTGCTTGCCTGTAGATTGCTTAGAATAGAGGTTCTCAACCTTCTGGCCCTTTAAATACAGTTCCTCACATTGTGACCCAACCATAAAATTATTTTCGTTGCTACTTCATAACTGTAATGTTGCTACTGTTATGAATTGTAATGTAAATATCTGATATGCAGGATGGTCTTAGGCGACCCCTGTGAAAGGGTCATTCGATCCCCAAAGGGGTCTCGACCCGCAGGTTGAGAACCGCTGGCTTAGAAGAAAAGGAAGGGACACTATCAGGGTACTTTCTGGGTTCAGGGATAGTTCATAGCTGAAGACATACAATGAAATAACCCATTAGAGTCTCATCCCAGTTGGTCATCTTTTTTTTAATTTCTTCAACTTCAATTTATTTTTATCAAAGCAGAAAATCAAAGATTTTACCTTTAACCCCTTTAGTTTGCTCAGTGTTCAATATAGTTCCTCCTGCTGCAGGCAGATTGATTTCTTTACAATGTAATTGCCACAAAAATGTTTAAGTCCAGAGCCCTAAAATTTCCAACACATCCTTTTGTGTTTCTTGTTTTCCCATTTCTTTTCTGCCTTCAGGAAAAAAGTAAGAGGACAGCCATGCCTGACTCTGTCACTTTAGTGGAGGCTGTGTGGGCTGGGGAGGCAGCTTTCTCCCTGAACTTGGCTGATCCTGTCTTTGTGGCAGCCAGACTTCAAAAAGAAACCACCACTTCCTTCCCCGGCCCCATTGCCAGCATCATAGGCAGCTGGGCCGTTTAAACATTTGAGTTTAACTTTGGGCTACTTTAAACACTTGCTTTATTCCAAAAAACTAAACTGAGAGTAATTTCCAGGTAGTCCATAGGGATATAGGCCATTTTTATTTCCCAGTATATTGTGTGGTTTAGCAATCTTTCTTCATAGTTGTAACACCCAAAGATCAAACATAAAATCTTACACTGACCCCTGCGTTTCCTGAATGGGACACTGGGCAATGTTAAGACTGCTGGACAATCAGCCAAGCTATACCCAAAGTGACTTTCAGACTTGCGACTCTCAGAGGTGTCAAATGATTATGTTCTGGTGGGGAGGAAAGTAGAAGGAAGCTGAAGTGACCAGTCTAAGACTCAGATTTGGTTTGAGGTTTGGCTGGGATTAAAACTTTAAAATGCTCAGTGTGTTGAACTCCTTTTTCCTCCCGGGCTGTCTTAGAGTGATGATGACATAAAAACACTCTGAATTTACTTTCTGTGAGGTAGTTGCAGTTCATCTTTGAGCTTATGAGCATCTGCACCTAAAAGGCTATAAACAATGGAAGAGTTTATGATTGTGCTGTGAGTTGACACAATCTGGCAGGAGAGGAGACAGCATTTAGGACAAAGAAATATTTTACACTACATACATTTTTAAAATGTAACTGCTTTAAAGGATAGCCTCCTTTGTCTCTCACCTCTCTTCTCCCTTCCCATTCTTTTTGGCCTTCGTCCTCTCATCCCCTTCTTTTCCTTTCATTTCTTTCCTTCTATTTTTTTCTTTCCTTTCTTCCTCCCTCCTTTCTTCCCTCCCTCCCTTCCTTTTTTGTTTTTCCTCTCTCAAAATTAATTTTCTGCATTTAATTCTACCTGTTTCCTCCAATGGTTAACTTTTTAGTCAGCTATTTAAACATTTTATAGGTTTCTCTGAGCTTATCATCATTTTCTTGGCTGACCATCCTGGAGTCATTCCATGTCAGGAGACGGTCTGAACTGGAAAGACCAGAACTTTAGGGTGGGTTGAGTTGAGTTACAGCTGTTGCTTTATGAAAACAAAAACAAGCAAAAATAATAAATAAATACATAAATAAATAAATAAATAAATAAATAAATGACAGTAAACAGCCGATCTTAGTAAGTTACCAGCCTCTTTCTCCATCTGTTGTCATCTTTTCTTGTGTGTATGAGATTTATTTGGGTTTCGGAAAGGATACCTCAATTTATAACCTCCATAATTCTCATGGAATCAGTTTACAGTGAAATAAATCATACCAAGAGGGGGCTCCTAAGTCAAAGAGAATGATTTATTTTGGCTCTAAAGAGTGTTTGAGTCTTGACAACAATTTGTTCTAAGTAAATGTTCATTTTAACAATGGAAGGTTTAATGTAACAAAACATGTTTCCAGATATTGTTGGGTTTTATTTTTAGTATAGGGTTGAGTGTTTTTGCAAATTATTGAGTTTTCCCAATTTTTATAATGCTGAAAAATTAATAACCAGATGGTAAAGTACTCTGACTGTGGGCATTATGTAAGTCACTGAAGGACACTGTTAATGGAGGCAGGCACAGTTTTTCTCTGACTCCATAAAGGATTTGGATTTTAAAATGCAATTGGGCTTAATGTTCCATCTTAATATGCATTCCATGGCATCATGTCAATCTACCATAAAAATTAGAGAAAGTTTCTGTTGGCCAGGAATAAAAAAGGAAAGAAAGTAGAAATGTAATTGCTCTTTTGAGAAGTTTATCAAACTTATGAAGGGATAAAAATATTTTGTATGTACGTGGTAAAGCTTACGTGAGGGCTCTCCCATTCTGCTGGGGTGTGCAGACTCGCTTTGATGAAGTCATATCAGACTTCATCAAAGCTTTGTCCTTGGACAACAAGAACATTTTTTTTGCACTCTATGCAAGAAGCCTGGTTTTTCTAAGACCTGACACAAAAGTCTGGGGACAATCGAGGAAAGCTAGTTCCCAATGTTGAACTTTTTTTTATTCAACTTTTAAATGGGGCTAGGAAAGTTCAAAATGCTCGTGGCATTTGGGGAGTTTTCTGGGTACATATTCCAAAGTGTCAGTTATTCAAGATGAAAATTTGTGGAGAACTAATGTGCAGCATGGTGACTATAATTCACAAGTTGTATTGTTTCTTGAAATTTGCTAAGAGGGTAGAATGTCTTACAACACATGAAAGGAAGAAAGGAAGGAAGGAAGGAAGGAAGGAAGAAAGGAAGGAAGGAAGGAAGGAAGGAAGGGAGGGAAAATGGTAAGGATTGAAGGGATGGATATGTTAATTAGCTGAATTGTGGTGATCATTTCACAGTGTGTTCACATATCAAAACATCAAGTAGTGCATCTTAAATATATACAATTTTTATTTGCCTATTATATCTCAAAAATGTTTTTTTAAAAAAAAGAGAAAGAAAAATACAAAATGAAAAATATAACAACAGAATCTCATTCCCAAACCCAAGATCACCTAGCTTTTCTCCTATGTTTTCTCTTTTTTTTCATATTTTATTTTTTTAATTTTATTGGATTTTCTTTTAGAATTTTGCAATTTACATTAAGGTTTATGATCCATTTTGAATAAAATTTTATGAAAGATGAAAATAAAAGATGTGAGATTTTAAATAAAGGACAAATTTTAAGTAAAAAGAAAAAGACAGCTAGTCCTTTGCGGAAGTGGGGCTTTGCCCTGGACTTGGCCAGTGCACCTCATCCCAGCTCCTGCTGGCTTCACAGGCAGGACAGGATGCTGGGCTGTTCGACAGCCAACTCTGCTATATGACTTGGTTGTTCCATAATGTGGGCTGAAGTCCACCAGAGCTAGATTGGCACTTTTACTATCATTTTATTGGTCTCGTATTGTAGATTAAGTCACAATCCAGCACTTCAGATGGTCCCCTAGACTCCATATTTTGGTTTCACTCTGGTGCTCATTCTTTTTCCTTAATAATATCAACCTGGATTGGTGATACCAACTCTAGCAATTTTAAAAATTATTTTATTGTGGTAAAAAGTGAATAACATATATTTTACTACCTTAATAATTTCTAACTGTACAGCTCAGTAGTGTTAAGTACATTCACATTTTTATGCACCAATCTCCAGAACATTTCCATCTCTGTACCCACAAAACCACTCCCCATGTCCTCTCCCCTAGCCCCTTGTAACCACCATTCATTTTCTATCTCTGTGAATTTGACTACTCTAGGTACCCCATATGAGTACAATCATATAGTATTTGTCTTTCTGTAACTGACTATTTCACTCAGCATAATGTCTTCCAGGCCAGGTGTCTGAGTTTCCTTCCTTTGTAAGGCTGAATAATAATTCATTTGTGCATATGACACATTTTGTTTATTGAGTTGTATTTTGATGAACACCTGGGTTTCTTATAATTTAACTTAGTTTGAGTAGCAATGCTATTCTATTAGTATTTCTACAGCAATCTGTTCCAAGGCCTCAATTTTCTTACTATGAGACATCTTTTCCCAAAAAAAACACTTTAAGACAAAGTATCAATCCTACCTAATAAAAGAGTAATATGCAAATTGACCATCACAAGATGGCTTCCCACATGAGGTCAAAGATGGCCACCACAAGATGGCCAGCAAGGGAGGGCAGTTGGGAGGGACTAGGCTGGCAGAGGAGGACAGTTGGGGGTAACCCAGGCCTGCAGTGGAAGACAGTTGTGGGGAGGGACCCAGGCCTGCAGGGAAGGGCACTTGGGAGGGACCCAGGCCTGCAGGGGAGGACAGTTGGGGGGGGGACCAGGCTGGCAGAAGAGGGAAGTTAGGGGCAATCAGGAAGGCACAGGAGCAGTTAGGCATTGATCAGGCTGGTAGGGGAGTGATTAGGGGCAATCGGCAGGCGAGAGGTCAGGAACCAGCGGTCCTGGATTCTGAAAGGGATGTCTGACAGCCCTCAAGGGGTCCCAGATTGTAAAGGGTGCAGGTTGGGCTGAGGGACACCACCCCCACCCCCCACTCCCACTCTGTGCACGAATTTTGTGCACCGGGCCTCTAGTTTTAAATAAGGCAAAAGGCTGGCTGTGTGTTCTTTCACTGTTTTACTGAAGTATTTTCTAATAGGCCCACCCAAGGCATTATCTGATTCTCTAAGGAAATAGACCTATTGTGCATACTATTGGCTATTAATTAAGACTCACACTCTCTGAAATGCTAATTTGTAGATTTTTGTTCATTGATGATGCAAGTGATTTCAATCCAGTAGAAAAGATGACCCTCAAGACTGTAGTACTTTTATTGCTGTGAGTGGCATCATTAATAATGTTCTATCTTATCTAGTAATCTTACTTGAACATTCATTCTCCAGTGCATATACAGGGGGTTTCCAAAAAAATGTATGCACACTTTAACAGTTGTTAACTATTAAATGAAAATGAAATGTACTTTAATAAACATTGCCTTTATAATTATTCAGTGTGTGTGCACGCACTTTTTGGGATACCCTATATGTATTCAGTACCTTAGATGCTCTTTGTGCCAGTGTTACCATTCTGCTTGCTTTTTCATTAATGAATTAAAAATAATCTACACGATCATATTATGTTTATATATTAGCCATATTTATAACTTTAAAAAATTACACTTTGATTTTTTTTCTGCTAGAGCAGCCAGTGTAAATGTCCACTCTTTAATTCAGCAAACTTTTCATTGCCCAGCTGTAGAGGAGCCCAGTTGTGTCAGAAGGATATGCATGAGACCTCTACAAGGATAAAATAGAAAATGGCTTTATGCTAAATATAATTATAGTGGCCTTTGTTTTTTTTAAAAAAAAATAAAACTAACCAACAATACAATAACAAAGTTAGCCTGTGAGTGTGTCCAGGCATTTAATCTGACACAAGGCAAAATAAACCTACATGTTGACATGTGAACCAAGAACTACCAAGTTTCTGTTCATTACAATCTGCTATGCAGCATGAAGGCTAAAGAAGCCTCAAAGTGTGTTTCCCAAAAGTGGGAGTAGAAAGGCTGGCTAACCTCACAGGTTTCAACAAAGATAACAAAAATTAAACAAGTGGCTAAGTTTCCATAAATTCAGCAATCTTCTACCCACCTGTAGCCAAACCGCCCTAATTTAAAGATGCGCTGCTGTCCTCACAAAGGGTTTACTAGAATGCTCTGCTCTTCACTGACAAAGTACAAATAACTGAGGAAAGCAAGACAGGGACACAATCAGCCCCTGCTGATCCCTACAAAGTGTGTGTGTGTGTGTGTGTGTGTGTGTGTGTGTGTGACACAGCCTGGAATTTTAAGTGTTCCTGAGATCAATTTATTTTACATTTATTGAAGAGCAAGTGGTTCATTTTGAAAGTGTTTCCCTAAAGATTAGGGACTTAGTCTCAAAGATGGAAGAAATATCTTTGTTGCCTTCCCTTTTAATATTCAGTACCTAGAAGAGACCAGCATGAATTAATCAATGGCCTACTGAATTATGTACATCTTACTTCTTCTTTTGTCCTATGTGAGAGTAAATACTAAGATAAATGGTAATCACTAAACAAAAATTGAAGGAAGATTAGAAAAGCAAATGATGTATTTTAATTAATTAGCACAAGGCCATAGTGAGCTCTATTAAAAGCCTCTCCTACAGCTTAATCACTGTCACATTGAAAAATCTACGATGATAAAAAGAAAAACTTTAAACTATGATCTTTCTCAGTTTTCTCCATTTATGTGTGGGAGTTCACCTCTGAGAGATCCTCTGTTTGAATTTGACTCTAAATTATTCAATTAGCCAATATTCCGTTCGCATTTGGTAGCCCTGTGGCTACATGGAGAGGGCTGGTGTCTCGCCCTGGGAATGACAGAGGCCTCCCTGGCATTGTGACTACCCTGTGGAGTAAACAGGTAGCAGATGAGGAAATTTCTCTGTTGGAGTTGATGAAGCTTTCTCCATTTCTAGGAAATCTTTCTCAATTCTGGTTTTATAACTTTATGAACCTCTGCTTTTCATGCAATACTTGTGCTTGGATTATGCCAGTCTTTTGAGAAAAATTGGTACCCAACTTCTTTTTAGTTTTTTTTTTTTTAAATTCTTACTTTGATGTCATAATATTTCAGGAATAATCATACGTGATTCTGTAATTATTTCAGAGTTTTTGTTTTAAAACTGAAGAAACCATGGGGAATACAGTAGTCCCTGTTTACTCAGGATTTTGCTTTCTGAGGTTTTGGTTAGTGATAGTTAACAATGGCTAAAAAATATTAAATGGAACATTCCAGAAATAACCAATTCATAAGTTTTAAATTGCAGGCCATTCTGAGTAGTGTGATGAAATTTGTACTATCCAGCTCTATCCCTTACAGGACATGAGTCATTCCTTCATCCAGCCTGTCCATGATGTGTACACTCTCTGCTGATTAGTCACTTAGTAGCCATCTGGATTATCAGACTAATATGGTCCCAGAATTGCGGTGCCTGTTTTGAAGTAAACTTTATTTTACTTAATAAGGGACCCAAATGCAAGAATAATGGTACCAGCGATTCAGATATACTAAAAAGATGCTGTAAAGTGCTTCCTTTAAGTGAAAAGGTATGCATGTAAACGGAAATGACAGTATATTTGGGGTTATATACTGCTTGAAGTTTGGGGCATCAGCTGGGGATCTTGGATCATATCCACCATAAGAAAGGAGGGCTACTGTATTATAAATGCATATTGAGTGTCAGTTACTTATGAGCCCTGTCCCTAGCACTTCAACAAGTCTGCTCTGAGTGATATGTATTTCTAAGATGTTCCGTTACCTGGTTTGGGAATCAGATATTTCCTGAAAGAGATCTTCATTGCTTCCTTTGTTTTGAAATTAAGCTCTCAGTTTTTAAAGACATCATCTGTAAAACAGGTGTCTCCAGTAGTTTTCATTTAAGTGTTTACTGTGAGCTAGAAACTGTAGTGAGTCAAGTGTTTTACATGCATTTGTTAATTTAAATCTCTACACCAATCCACTGAATTGGAAGATGACTCATCATCCCCACTTTAGAGATGACAACACTGAGGTTTATTGAGAACATATCATTTGTTCCAGATTGCACAGTCAGCTTTGAGTCCAGATCTGTGTGATTTCACAGCCTTTCTTCTATGCTATGTCCAATTTTTTTTTTACAGTCTTTTGTAAATTCTCATTCAGTGTCATGATATTTCAATTACGCACCATTTGATTATACATTTCAAATGTTAGGAAACCAAGTCTTCATTATCAAGCGCTGGTTGAGTCGGATTTAACATTTCACATGTCTCTTTTCATAGTCTGGATTTCCAATTATTTCATCAGCTGATTATTGGTCAGACATGTTTCTGAAGGAACTTTAATTGTGAAAGTTATTTTAAGCTCCTAATTATCCAGGATATTTTGTTTGAAGATGAGAGTAGCTGGCAATTTTAATTCCCTACTTGTTGAAGTATCATGGAAAAGATAAACCACCAAACAGCTTGCTAACAAATGCTTTAGTGAATGAATCAGCAGGATTGTGCTCTTTATATTGAGTGTGTGTGTGTGTGTGTGTGTGTTTTAATGTTTTCTATGTGTCTGTACAACCTGGGTGTAGTGTGATGAGTTGTTCTAAGAAACCAGAGTTGAAAGGATAAACAGGATTGACAGAATAAACAGAGTAAATCCTGAGTGTGGGAGAAGGTTTACATGTCAACCTTTTTTTGCAGCCTTAACTAACATGCCTGGCCTTTTTGGGAGTGTGCCCAAAGCTTTCCCTTGTGAACTGGTGGAAATGGCTTCCCAAAACTGTGCAGCCAATTTCTTTGATTTCTCATTGACTAGTGCAGGGTCCTAGGCAGGCCGCAGCTACAGCTTGAAGTTGCTACTAGTGGAGCTCAGAAAGCTGGATATTGCTCAGTGAACAAACATGTGCACAAATGTACTGCGAAAAGAGGAAGAGAGGGGCGCTAGCACATACATACATGCACGCATGCACACACACACATGTGCACACACACACAGGATTACTTAATGGAAAATAAATGGACTTATTGTTGTTGATCACCATGGCTGACACCTCAAATTAAATGGCACATTTGTCTAAAAAATTTTCCACTTTATATTTGTCAAGTGCTCTCATCTGAGGAGTTTTAAAGGTGCACACCACTGCATAAGAACTGATTCATTGGCACTATTAAATGAGCAAGTTGGGGTGAAGATAAACAAGAAAGGGAAATTGAAGAAGGAGTTTAAAACATTATGAAACAAAAATGGAAGAACAAACCTTGTGTGCCAATGGTGGGGTCACCCAGCAGTGGGAATAACAAAAGGTAGAGCTGAGTCTACAGCAGAGCTCCCTTTACAAACAATGCTGTGTGGGCAGTTGTGGACCTGGGCAGATTTCCTTGCTGACAAGAGCTGGAGTGAGTTCATAAAGTAGTCATCAGGGCAGTACAAAGAGCACATTCAAGATAGTTCAACAAAGTTGCAGAATCTAACATAATAAAAGAGTAATATGCAAATTGACTGTCACCCGAGACACCTAAGCCATGCCCGCCAGCCAATCAGAGTGGCTGTATGCAAATTAACCCAGCCAAGATGGAGACTGGCAGGGCGGCTCTGCATTGGGAGCCTCCGTGGCCGGCACAGCTGTTCCGGGTGTGTCAGCTCAGTGTGTGTGGGGGGGTCTGGCCCGGGGCCTCCTCGGGGCATCCAGGAGCACCCGTCCCTGGTCCACTGCATGGCTCCGCCCCGGGGACCTCCTTGGGGGCATGCAGGAGCACCCATCCAGGGTCCGCTGCCTTCATCCACCCCCTGGGAGCTTCCGCAGGGTGTGCGGGAGCATCTGCTGCACAGTGTGGAGCATCCGAAGCCAGTCCGCTGCCTGGATCCACCCCGGGTGTGTTCGCTCAGCAGCAGGGCCCCACCGAGGGATCCTGCACCAGAGTCCGCCCCTGACTCACCACCCAGCTCTGTGCCAGGTGTGTCCCCTCAGCGGTGGGAGACCACCAGGCATGTGTGATCGTGGGCCCTCCGGTGGGAAATGTCCAGGCCTGCACTCACCAGTCCTCCCACCCCCCAGTGCACGAACCCTGAAGGGGCTGTGGGCAGCCTGAAAATGGCCCTCAGCCCCTCACCCAGGCTAGCCAGGCATACCAGCAGATGGACATGCCCCCTCAAGGTGTCCCACACTGCAAGAAGGCACAGGCCAGGCTGAAGGATACCCCCCCCCCGAGTGCACAAAGTTTTGTGCACTGGGCCCCTAGATTTTTCATAATTTGTGCAGCAAAACAGCTGCATTTTGGAGCCCAGGTGGTGGTGTCTCAGGTGTCACAGAGAGAATAAAGACCCGGTCAGTGTGTAGCTGGGCTGTAGTGGAAATCCCAGGACTGGCCCAGAGGGACACTAGCCTCATCCATGGGCCACCAGTGTACACTTGTAACATGAGCTCACAAAGATCCCCAGGGCAGCTACAGCTTGAGTTAATAGCACATAATTCAGCCCCTCACTGAGGTTTTCCTAGAAATCTACCCATGAACTCTTTGTGGATTCAGTACAGGATCTCCCTTCCTGAGAGAGCAAAATTGCATCTTTTGGTATTTGTTTATTTGCAGCAATTAGATGAAGCCTCAATCACCAGTGTCTCTAGTATTTTTCTCCTTCCAGTCTCATATTTATTGCTATTCTTCTTGTAAGACATAGTAGAG
The DNA here is from genome assembly GCA_004026665.1 of Murina feae. Taxonomy (NCBI): domain Eukaryota; kingdom Metazoa; phylum Chordata; class Mammalia; order Chiroptera; family Vespertilionidae; genus Murina; species Murina feae. The sequence continues at coordinate 14,446 of PVJC01021643.1, forward strand.
CATGCCTCCACTTTTAGTATTCTTAGCAATAGGATTTTCTCTTGTGGTGTATGGGAAAGAATATTGATTTCTTGTCACCAGAAAACAGAGGTAAAGCTGTGACACAATGAAATTTGAAGGTCAAGGTTTGGGGGAAAGATGGAAGAGTGAGTTGACTCAGACGCCTTTCTCCTCTTTAGGTGTAAACATTTAAAAAAATCTCCACCCATCCTTTAGGCAACCATCAGCTTATTCTTTATATCTATGGGTCTCTTTCTTATTATTTATTTACTAGGGGCCCAGTGCACAAAAATTTGTGCACTCGGGGGGTGGGGGTCCCTCAGCCCGGCCTGTGCCCTCTTGCAGTCTGGGACACCTCGGGGGAGATATCCACCTGCTGGCATGCCTGGCCAGCCTGGGTGAGAGGCTGAGAGCCATTTTCAGGTTGCCCACAGCCCCTTCAGGGTTCGTGCACTGGGGGATGGGAAGGCTGCACTGGTGAGTGCAGGCCTGGATGTTTCCCACCGGAGGACCCACAATTGCACATGCCTGGTGGGCCCACACCACTGAGGGGACACACCTGGCGCAGAGCTGGGTGGCAAGCCAGGGGCGGACGCTGGTGCAGGATCCCTCAGTGGAGCCCTGCTGCTGAGCAAACACACCCGGGGTGGAGCTGGGCAGTGAACTGGCTTCGGATTCTCTGCACTGTGCAGCAGACGCTCCCGCACGCCCTGTGGAGGCCCCTGGGGGGTGGATGAAGGTAGCGGACCCTGGACGGGTGCTCCCGCACGCCCCCGAGGAGACCCCTGGGGCAGAGCCAGGCAGCAGACCCAGGACAGGCGTTCCTGGACACCCCACGGAGGCCCCCAGGGCAGAGCCAGGCAGTGGACCCAGGACAGGCGCTCCTGGATACTCTTTGGAGGATCCCGGGGGCGGAGCCAGGCAGCAGACCCAGGACAGCTGCTCCTGGATGCCCCAGGAGGCCCCAGGCCAGACCCCCCCTCCCACTGAGCTGACACACCTGGCACAGCTATGCCGGCCGGCCGTGGAGGCTCCCAGTGCAGAGCCGCTCTACCAGCCTCCATCTTGGCTGGGTTAATTTGCATATAGCCGTTCTGATTGGCTGGTGGGCATGGCTGTGAGCAGAAGCTCAGCCAGCCTAGGCAGGCAGTTGCAACAGAAGCCTTTGGTTTGTGGCTGGGTTAATTTGCATACAGCCACTCTGATTGGCTGGTGGTAACGGTCAAATTTGCATGTTTCTCTTTTATTATATTAGATTTATTTATTTATTTATTTATTTATTTATTTATTTATTTAGATTACACATATAAGTTAAATCATACAGTATTTATCTTCCTCTTTCTGACTTATTTCACTTAGCATGATACCCTGTAGGTTCATGCATGTTGTTGCAAATGGCAACAATCTATTCTTTTTTATTGGTGAGTAATATTCCATTTTATGTGTATGCTTGAGGTTCAGTGCATAAAATTTGTGCATGGGTGGTGTCCTTAGGCCTGGCTGGTGATCAGGGCCTATCAGATTTTTTGCTTCCTCACCTCCCCATCTCCTCCTTCCCTTCCACCCACGTGCCACCACCATGTAGTTCCCACCTCACCACCTCCCTTCGATGCCTGGGTCTGATGTCACACCTTCACCCCCTCCCCTACCAGGTTCCACATCTCAGGCCGGGGCCTGGTCCCAATTAGGCATCAGGACCTTCTAGCTGGGGGGAGGGGCCAACCACCACCATAGAGGGCAGAGGTCTGATCGTGGCATGCTGGCAGGGAAGAGGGCTAGGAGGAGGGGCCCAGGAGGTTGGTCACTGGCCCCAAAGAGGGAGCAGGCTCTTAGGCCCCCTGGGAAAGGGGCTACGGGACCAGGAGGTTGGCTGGCAGGCCCCATCGGTGATCTGGGCCTGCAGGCTAGGGGCAGCTGCTGTGTTGAGTATCTGCTCCCTAGTGGTCAGTGCACATCATAGTGACTGATCTTGTGCTTATTTTGTTGTAACAATCACATAGGCTTTTATATATATACTAGAGGCCCGGTGCACAGAAATTGTGCACTCAGGGGGGTCCCTCAGCCTGGCCTGTGCCATCTGGCAGTCTGGGACCCCTTGGGAGATATCCACCTGATGGCGTGTCTGGCCAGCCTGGGAGAGGGGCTAAGGGCCATTTTCAGGCTGCCCACAGCCCCTTCAGGGTTTGGGACCCTACTGGGATGCATGGCCAGCCTGGGTAAGGGACTGAGGGCTGTTTTAGGCTGGCCAAATCCCCTTCAGGGTGGGGCTCTATTTGGGTCTGGATGAGTGGCTGATGGCTGTTTGCAGGTTGGCCACAGCTCCCTCAAGGTGCGTGTCCCACCCCCTGGGGTGCCTGGCCAGCTTGGGTGAGGGGCTGATGGCTATTTGCAGGCTGGCCACAGCCTCTAGCCACCCAAGCTCCCAGTGAGGCTGGCTGGAAGCAGATATCTGGGGTTTATTTATCTTCTATAATTGAAACTTTGTTGCCTTGAGCAGAGGCCACAGGTGACCTAGGCAGGCAGCTTCCTCCATTGCCGGGGTAAAGAAGCCTCCTGTTTGCTCTAGCTCTGTGGCTGCCAGCTGCCATCTTGGTTGGGTTAATTTGCATATAGTTGCTCTGATTGGCTGGTGGGCGTGGCTTGGGATGTAGCAGAGTGACATAATTAGCATATTATTCTTTTATTAGATTAGATAGATTAACATTTTCTTTATCTATTCATTTATCAGCAGGTATCTAAGTTATTTCCATATCTTAGCTAGTGTAAATAATGGGACAATTATGGGAATACATATATCTTCTTGCATTAGTATGTTTGTTTACTTTGGATAACTATCTAGAAGTGTAATTTCTAAGTCATCTGACAACTCTATTTTAATTTTTTGAGAAACTTCCATACTGTGTTTCAAAGTGGCTGCATCAATTTACAATTCCACCAACAGTGAAAGACGGTTCCCTTTCTCCACATCCTCACCAACACTTGTGGTTTGTTGATTTATTGATGATGCCATTCTGACAGGTTTGAGGTGATATCTCATTATGGTTTTAATTTTCATTTCTCTGATTACTAGTGAAGTTGAGCATCTTTTCATAGGTCTTTTGGTCCTTTTTATGTCCTTTTTGGAGAAGTGTCTATTCATGTCCTTTGCCCATTTTTAAATTGGATTGTTTATATTTTTAGTGTTAAATTGTATGAATTCTTTATAAATTTTGGATGTTAACCCTTTATCGAATGTATCATTGACAAATACTTCTTCCATTCAGCAGGTTGTCTTTTCATTTTGTTGATAGTTTAGGGATACACATTCTGTGACCATATCTCCTCAAAATGCATGAGACTTTCAAAGTGACATTTGTTTTCTTGGCACTGAAATCCAGAATATTGAGCGTGATGCTATTAACCAAAGCTTTTTGACTGAAACAAGTATTCTATTTTTTTATTTATATTTAATTTTTAAAATTTAATTTATTGGGGTGACACTGGTAAATAAAATTATATATGTTTCAGGGAAACAATTATATACTACATCACCTGTATACTGTGTTGTATATTCACCAGCTGGTCTGGTTTCTTTTCATCACCATTTATCCTACCTTTGCCTTCCCCTACCTCCCCAACCCCCTTTTCCTCTGATAATCACTATTCTGCTGTCTGTTTATGAGGTTTTATTTTATTTTATTTTTTGTTATTTTTTGCCTAATCACTTTACCTTTTCACCCCGCTCCCCTACCTCATCCCTTCTGACAGCTGTCAGTCTATTCTCTGTATCGATGAGCTGTTTCTATTTTGTTTGTTAGTTTATTTTGTTCATTAGATTCCACATATAAGTGAATCATACGATATGTGTCTTTCTTTGACTTATTTCACTTAACATCGTACTCTCAAGGTACATAAGAAGGTGTTCTCTTATAAAGAGGGCACAGAACTAGAGAGGAGCGGGATAGGAGGGAGCTGCACATTGCAGCCTTTAAGGGTAGTCTCATAACTTTTTCCTTACATTCTCATTCCCTTAACAATGTGCTTTGCTCTTTGAATCTGAGCCTCCCTGTCCCACTTGAAGTATTTCCTCTGTGTTTATGAGAGCCGCAGAGAAGTTCTCCTGCTAGACAAGGATGGATTTCACATTATGAAAGGAGTAGGGAAAGGCACTACAGAGCACCGTAGAATGGCCACGGATCTATTTATTTACTTTAGAGGTGGTGGCAGCTGAGGACGAAGGTTCAAAAGACACAAAGTTGTGTATGAATTATGATGTGATATGTTCAGCTTTTAGCTCACCACTGGGCAGACCTTCAAAGTTAGTTTTCAGTGGATTTTTCCCAGGGGGCCACACCATCATCTTCCAAATGTGAGTTTGAGGATGCTTCCCATCTTACATCACTCTCAAATAACTGCCAGGGAAACAAAAAACAAAAACTATACAATTTACAGTTTACCCTCTTTGATGTAAGGTGGGATGGGGGATGGAAAGCAAGGGCCTCTGAGTAGAATGTTGTTGGGATGGTCACAGAAAGCAAACTCTCATTTCCTTGAGAAGAGAGCAAGCTGCCCCAGCAGATTAAGAATATTAGAAAGACTCCACACAGATAAATTGAGCTCGATGTGTGTCGAGGTGGGGGAGGGGAACAGAAAAGAAACCAAACAGCATGTGCCAAGGATTTGCTGAACATGTTTTTTAAAAAAATGCTGACGGGCATTAAATTAAGAAACAACTGAAGATTACACAAGAGTAAACACTGCTGCTAATGTTTGACTAAAAGCTAACAGAGGGGTCTAAGTGACTCCAGTGAATTTATAGATCATGGCAATAACAGCTCCAGGGGACCCAGGATGCTGAAAGTGGGGGAGACTGTTTTTATAGCCAGAAGCTGCGTTTTTGAATTTAGAAAAAGAAAACTAGAACTCAACTTCTTTAGAAACTTCAGGGAAGGAAGGAAAAGAGAGAGAGGCAGGGAGAGAAATTATGTGTCTGTGGGCTTAGGGTAAAAAAATGGGGGAACATGTAAACTTTAAATAAATGATAGGATCAAAGAGTTAACTGTTCCTGTAGGACAGGGGCTTCATAAATTCTAGACTGTGTCAGGGAGCATCTATCCCAAATGAAAGAGGGTAGATGCAATTCCCCTTGTGATAAAATAAAATTGATTTAACTTTGCAACGTTTAGCTTCAAGTCATATAATAAATGATTTTAAAATTATAGTCCCTCTCAGCACGACTTCTTTCGAAACAGTTTTAAATGCTTTTAAAAATGACATGTGCTGGTTATTTAGTACCATAGCAGTAGATATCCTTAGGTTGGGGTTTTATCATGTACTTTGATTTTCTAGGGCATTGGGGATGACCATAATTGCTAAACCATTCAATAGAATGGAATGGGCTATTTCAGCACTTTTTATTGCATTCCACCACCCCCCCCCCCCACATGGTAGCATCTAACATCTTTCTCTTCTGTCAAAGTATGTTTATGAACCATCATATTTTCTGGGCTTGAATAATTTTCTTAATAAGACATAAAATATTTGCAAATTTCCTAACTGGTTTGGCTCAGTGGATAGAGCGTTGGCCTGCGGACTGAAAGGTCCCAGGTTTGATTCTGGTCAAGGGCATGTACCTTGGTTGCGGGCACATACCCAGCAGGGGTTGTGCAGGAGGCAGCTGATCGATGTTTCTTTCTCATCAATGTTTCTGACTCTCTATCCCTCTCCCTTCCTCTCTTTGAAAAATCAATGAAATATATTTAAAAAATATTTGCAAATTTGCCCACCCCCCTTATGTTAGTTAGCAGTTCATTATGAAGGAGATAGCATTGTTTAGCATGTCAGCCATTGGGTCCTGTCTGCCTTGTGCTTGGTGTCCCTCAGAGGATACTCAAGGAAACCTAGTCCCTACAATGACCCTTCTTCTTTCTCAAGTTTTTGTCTTCTCTCAGGCAAAGGGAAAAATATCTGCCGAGCTAAGCCAGCCTTCAGTTTAATTTTGGATTCTCATAAACAAACAGTGGTAAAGTCTGGATAACATCGATACACAGTTTTCTGTGTTTGCCCAGACCTAATTTAAAAAATGCTAAAAGCCATCTAAATCTCATCTCTTTCCCTTTATTGCTCTTGATTATCAGGCTGGGGAAATGGAATGGGTGGGTATAGTCCAGTGCTGTTAAATCTTGTGCTAACTTCACTGATACTGGCCCTTTGACTCAGGAAGCCTACTCTGCTTTTCAGCGTTCTCCAGGGACCCTCCTAGCAAGTCAGAAATCAAACGCCCTATCTTCAGGGATGACAGTGGGGAGAGAACATGTGCTTTGCTGGAGAAGCTGGAAGAGAAAAATCATGCTGTCTCATCCTCTCCACACAGTCAGTTGACTCATTTTATGACTTTCATCGCCAGATTCGAAACTTGATGGCCGACTTGATTTGCATCACCAGCGACATGGAGCTCATTTAAAACATGGACGACTACTTGGCATTTTCAGTTTTGCTGTTTATGAATTTGCTCAAATATTCTGATGAGCAGTTCTAAAAAATATAGCACCTCCAAATGTGGAGGTGTGTCAAACATAACAAAACTGAAAGTGGTGCTTCAGAGGGCCTGGAATTGGTAGACATTGGTTAGGTATGTCCCTCTGATCCTCCATACCTGATGTGAAAAACAAGCACAAACATCACCCATGTCTACTGGGCCTATGTATTAAAGGAAAATGAGAAATGTCTAAAAAGGATTGGGCTTTCATGTATGGAGATGTTAGGAAATTCAAACAACTCACTGTCATTCATAAAAAGTTTATCAGGAATTGATTACAGATAGTTTTTTACACTACGAGCAAGCAGCTTGTGATCATGTGACATTTCCTTTCCTTGTCTTTAATGGAAAAACACAATGTTAGGTTGCATTTATCTGGCTCTTTTGTTCTTCTACTTTACCTGAATAATGAAATTTGTGTCATTTCTCCAAATCCCAAAATTGGGAAATTGTGAATGGTATTATAACAGCAATAATAGCTGAAATTAATTGTGTATCTACTTGTGCACACCTGATTATAGAACTGCCCATGTCATGACTAAAGAGAACAGCTCTGCCTGGATGTCCACCTCTGATATAGCTCCTCATTCTCAAGGAAAGATCCTGGGAGTATCTACAGATATCAGACTTATTCTCTCAGCAGCTCAGAACTGGGCGATGATTTCCAGCTCATACTTTTCTTCCTGATGCCTTGATTCTCTTGCCTCAGAATACAGGCATAACAACAGTAGTTTCTTTTATGTGTGCTGTTTTCTAATTTACAATGCAATATCACATACATTTCCTAATGTGATATACGCTTCACATTCTATAAGATGTGTGAAACCTAAGAAAGAAGACCTCCTATAAAGAGCTCCTTGTGCCTAACTGGCCTAAAATTAAAACGAAACAAAAACAAACAAACAAACAAACAAACAGAGCCTAGCAGTTATTTCTACACAGGGCCTCTCACACAAACTGCACTTCTGAGAGAACCCAGCACTGCACTGCCAGCCTGCACTGTGTTCCTGCCAGCTGAGGCAGCCCTAATAAAGAAGTTCCTGGAATCTTATTTCAATCAATAGAACCAAGGCCTTTTGCATCCACTCAGAGCTGCACAGCTCTGACCAGCCAAGATGGTTGTATTCTACTCAATCAGAACATCACCTTGTAGATCAACCAAACTTTGAGGATTTGGAGTCCTCATGACTTCTGTCTATATAAGCTTGCTCCCATCTGGCTCTGGGCATGCACTTTTAGCTGGTGAGGGGCCTGGCCTCAACAGTGCTGTATCACAAATGAGCTGTTTTCTCCAAATAAGATGTCCTTCGTCGCTGCACCCCAAATTGGGGATTCCTGTTGGTGTTCACCATGGCCATCAGTTGACAGGGGCAATTATGCAATCAGAATCTTCAGGAAGCTCTAGCTCAGAGATGCCCAAGGCCACAAAACCGGTCAAAAAAGTTTAGAAAGAAAACCTGGCTTTCTGCTTCTCAGTCAAAACATGCTTAAACCATATCCCCATACTCTTTTTGTAGTAGAAATAACATTTTAGAGTAAGCTTCCTTGTCATGCAGCAATTTCAATGGGAGATCTCAAAGCACTTCACAGCACCCCGCTCTGTGAAATGGTTTAACTAGCCACCCAAACTCGCTGAAGACCCTCCCTAAGCTGCTCACTCTGTGTTTTGTACTTGAACCCACTTGTCATAGTAGACATCTTACCTCAGTAGATAAAGATATTAGAATTACTTACGTTTAAGAACACAGGTTGGTCCAGACAGTGTGGCTCAGTGGTTGAACCAGGAGGTCACAATTCAATTCCCGGTGGGATTACAGGCTTGATCCCCAGTGTGGGGCATGCAGGAGGCAGCCGATCCATGATTCTCTCTCACCATTGATGTTTCTATCTCTCCTTCTCTCTTCCTCTCTGAAATACAAAAAAAAAAAAAAAAATTTTATTTTGTATTTTTTTATAAAAAGAACACAGGTTGGAACCAAGGCCAACACACCGGGCAGTAAGGACACCAATCATGCAGAAGAGGGACATGCACTTAAAATATGCTGTGGTTGGCAATGGAATACTACGGTGTGGTAAAAAAGGAGCTCTTACATTTGCAACAGCATAGATGGAACTGGAGAGCATTATGCTACGTGAAATAAGCCAGTCGGAGAAAGATGAACATCGTATGATCTCATTCATTTATGGAATATAATGAACAACATAGACTGATGAACAAAAACAGATCCAAAGACAGAGAAGCCTTGATCAGACCATTGAACCTTAGAGGGAAGGTAGGGGAGGGGAGGGGTGGCGGGGAGAGATCAACCAAGGGACTTATATGCAGGCATATGGGCCTAACCAATAGACACAGACAACAGGAGGGGTGAGGGCATGAGTGGGGGGGAGGGGGGTAATGTGAGGATAAGGACACATATGTAATAACTTAATAAAGAAATTATAAAAATAAATAAATAGATAAAAGTGGACAATAAATAAATAAATGAAATATGTTGTGCTTGGGCTTCCGCCCTCTTAATTGTAGGGAAATATTGCTTTTTCTTAAAGCAAAGAACAAGACCTGTTGGTGGTGACTGGGGCAAGTTCAATATATCCCCCTCCCTCCCCCACTACCTTTGGCCAGCATGGGATGCCAGCATGGGAGGGTTAAGTGCCTAGCCCACTTATTCATTGCAATTTGCAGCCCACATAGATTTAACTTAATTGAGGTTGGAAGCTGGAACCCCAGGTCAGAATTTCAGAATAGTCTGGGCAGTTTCCACAGATCTGAATCTGTGACCTGGAAGCAGTCTCTTTCAAAGTATTCTCAGATAATGTGACTGGCTAGTTCATAAAGTGTTCCTGTAAAAGCTGAAATCTTCTGTTCCAACCAAGTGGAGGGAGGGGAAGAGAGGAGGAAAAGAGAGGAAACCGGAGAGAAAAAGGCAAAAAGCCATGAAAAAGTAAAACTCACAAAGCCCCTTTTCTAAGAAGCTTTAAGCTAGAGTTAACTAGCAAAGCACTCGCAGACACGTTGGGCAGGTGAGTGTCCCTAAAAGCAAGCAGCAGCCAGTAAGAACAGGGTAAGGCAACAGAAAGCCACGACTGCGAGGAAGCCTGTGCAGAACCACACCACCAGATACAGCCGTTAGTTACTCTACGTCCAGGGCTGGAGAGGCGGCACTGCTTCTCATAAAGCATTCTGTTCCCTCCCTCCGGGACAAATCCCCGGAGAATTAGGAGAGCTTTACAGTAAAATCAAGCATTATCTCTACTGGGTTCTGAAGGCCTGGCTGGACGCCTGCTTATTGCCTGCAGCTGAGATGGCCTTGTTCCGCAGAGACCTCGATATGACAAGTTTCTGAGCGTGGCTGTAGCTGCCAAGTGCTTGCCTGTCTTGTTTCCCGGTGCTTTCTTTTTCCAAAGCAGGAGAGCATCGGCTTCTATTTCACTGGTTTCTATTTCTGTGAAAAACATTTCAGACCCGCTTTCCTCATCATTCCCACTAAAAATCAACCTTCCCTTCCTGTTGCACTGGAAGATGTGACCCACATTCACCCCATCCGTTCCCACCAGGCAGTTGCTGCCATCAGATGATGTCCCACCCTGGCCGTGTATGTTTTTAAACGACTGAGCAGTATCTGTGCTTATGAAAACAAATGGATCTAGATGAGGTCCCAGCAGCCGTGGGGATACACCCATGTTTCCTGTCCCTGCTGAGTGGGCTTTGACTCTCCTCCAGTCAGAAATCTACACGCCCTCGTTCGAGTGATTATTTTCGTTTCCAAGTATTTCAAGGTGCTCGTAGACATGAATTGTGCACAGCACTCTAGCTTAGAGCTCAGGCTTTGGGATCAAAAATTGGCTTAAACTATGATGTAGCCACTTAATGAGTAGTTGTCCTATAGTAAGTTTTGTTTTGCTTTGTTTTGTTTTACATTTAAACCAATTTTAATGTTTTAGTATAATATTAAAAGTATTTTAATTACAAACCCTCTTTTCCTCACATGTTCTGAATTTGTGTGTGTGTGTGTGTTTACCTTTATTGTAAAAAGTACTACAGATGTCCCATTTTTCCCCCCATTGACCCCTTCCTCAGGCCTTCATCACTCTATTGTCTGTGTCCATGAATATACGAATATAAGTTCTTTGGTTAATCTCTTCCCAACCACCCCTACCTTCCCTCAGATTCGACAGTCTGTTCCTGCATCTATTTTGTTCATCAGTTCATTTTGTTCTTTAGAATCCACATATGAATGAGATATGTGTCTTTCTCTGACTGCCTTATGAGTAAGTTTTCTTTAACCTCTATGCTCTTCAATTTTCTTATCTACAAAATGGGGCAATAGTGACATCTACCTAATAAATGTACTAAGAAGTACTTAGCACAGTGCCTGGTTCAGAGACAAATACTACTTTAATAAAAGTTTTTCTATTTAATATCTCTTTGTTTTATTCAAAAAGTCCCTGATCCTCACATATATCTGTTTATACTGGGAGGTCTGTTGGTTTGGAAGACAAGGATAGGGAAGCCATGATGCAACAACGTCACATTTCATTCTATTACCACAAGTTTTCACTAAGCATCCACCAAACAGTTACTGATCCACTTGGCCTGACTCCTCCACATGAGTCCATCCTAAAGTGAAACCTGGGAGAAGACAGAGTTTTGGCAGGCGACAGAACCCTCATGGGAGGGGACTTGGTTGTTCATCGCAGTGTAAATGTTTCATCACCAGAACAGATTGGCCCTTCACACGTGGGAGGTGGTCAGGGAATGGCAGGTTTTGTCTAAGGCATCTTTGGCATCTCACGGCACCATGAGCCACCTCTCCTACTTGGTGAAAATGCGAAGTGCAGGGATTAGTGAAGGACCTGAAGGAAGGCTGGTGATGAAAATATTCACCTCTGCCTTCTAAGGTTACAGCTTCTTCCTAAGGGTCATGCAACACATTCATGTGACTGTGCTGCTATTGGTGGACCCTGCCAATTAGCAGATCTATAGACAAAAAACTGAGGGTGGATGTGGCAAAATACTTTAAACCAGTGATTCTCAAACTTCCTGGCTCCAGTTTGGTGAGCTGGACTAAGTGAATTGGCAGAAGCTTTTCTCTAAAAAGAAGCACATTAGTCCCAGCTGGGTGGCTAGGTTGGTTGGAACGTTGTCCCTTTCGTCAAAAGGTGGTGGGTTCAATTCCTAGTAAGGGCACACACCCGGGTTATGGGTTTGGTCCTGGTTTGATCAGTGCAAGAGACAACTGATCGATGTTTTTCTTTTCTCTCTCTCTCTCTCTCCCTCTCTCTCTCTCTCTCTCTCTCTCTCTCTCCCCTTTCCTCTCTCTGAAATCAATAATAATAATAATAATAATAATAATAAAAGAACCAAGTTAGTGAATATAAGTTTGTTTAACTGTTTCTCACACATTTTTTAAAACATGTAGTGCCCCTTTCTGCCAATGCCAAGTATATAAATAATTAATTGGGCCATATTAAGAGGGAAAAACTGATAAAACAAACAAGGCAACTTCTTTGTGTGCCAGACCATTCAGATATTTTAGGCTTGAGGTAAAGCAACCATCAGTGGTCAACCCCAGTCTTGAGTAGATTATGAAGTCTGCGTCTATGGGTTTGAATTTAAGCCTACCAAATGCTCAGTTCTCCTAACATTTTCTTGTACCTCACTTTTCTCCAGAGTAAATTAGCTGCAAATATTCTTGCAGGGCTAGTTATTAACCATGAATAGAGAGAGGCCTTAGCAAATATGAGATGTTATATATAGATACACAGTAAGTCAGAGAGTTCTCTACATGAAGCGAGACTCAGAGTTTCCCTGAAACACTGCAGTCTCTCAGTTTTCCAGCAGTGCCAAGGGCAGACCAAAATCCCGTCATGTAGCTCTTTACCATGGCAGTCCTCAAGGGTGGATTGAATTAGGCAAGTTATCCCCTTTATGCCCTGTATCCATAGACAACACTCCTGTGGGGTAACATGAAACCACAGATTGGTTTCCTTATAGTGGTATTTAAGTGAACTAGGAAAGCAGCCCTTGTCATGTGTACAGAACTGGGGAAATAAGTATCAGGAGAAAATGGACCTTAAAAGAAAGGACAAAAACCTTCCTAACTGCTCCAGACATTGTGCTTAAAGGTGCATTTCCTTGGCAACTGTAGTTTTCTGAAATTGGTTGTCAGGCCTCAGATCTTGCCAAGGTGTTTATGTTGCACTTTGACTCAGTAAGAGCCATCACTTCCCAGACCTTCCAGCTGTCACCAGCAGACCACACGCTCCTGCCATTCAACAGTCAGATGACAGAGGGGAAAGGTTCAAAGAAGATCATTTTTCAGAACTAGCTGGCTCATCTACCCTCCAGTCTGTTACTCACCCTGTAGATGTATAGAACATGTAAAAATATGCTGGGACTCTGCAATGTGTGTGTGTGCGCACACACACACACACACACACACAGGAGCACCACCCCTCTCATTGGCTCCTCTACCTTGTCAGGCTTGTCTGGGCATGTCAGCCCACATGAAGCCCGGATGAGTTTCAGGGAAGGAATTTGCTTGTCTAGAGCTGGGGTGCAGGTTCGCTGACATGAAAACTGATCTGTGGGTTGTCAGCAAAAAAAAAAAAAGGTAATTTAAAAATGAGCAGAGAGGACTTTGTGCTAGTTGCTAATGGCCAGCTTTGCTTCCAATTGGAAGCTTGAGAAATAAAAATAACAAATAGCATCTGTAGGGACAAAAAACGCATCAGAGGTTGCTAGGGGTTGAGGATAAGAGGAAGAAGGTTGACTACAAAGGGACAGAGAACTTCTCAGGGTGTTAAAAAATACTGTATGATTGTGATGATATTACTTGACTGTGTATGTTTGTCAAAATTCATACAACTGTGTCCTGAAAAGGAGGAATTCTATCACATAGGAATTGTAACTCAATAAATCTGATTTTAAAACCAGTGTAGCTTTTGAGAACATTTAAAACAAAAGAGCATTTTGAGACACTAATGCCTCTTTAAAATAATTTTAAATTTAAT
>PVJC01021644.1:0-28050 GCA_004026665.1 Murina feae
CCAGCACCAGGACCACCCACACCCACACTCACACACACACTCACACCCACACACACACTCACACCCACACTCACACACACACCCACACTCACACCCACACCCACACCCAGCACCAGGAGCACATACCGCCTGAGCCCTGGCTCCTAGGCCTGGTTTTACATACAATGAACGGCATGACGTCGTACAAGTCCCATGTCCCCGCTCTCCTCCAGGACTCAGTTTTACGCCCCAAAACACATTTGCTCAGAGAAGGTGCTAGGATCTGAGGTTCGCTGAGGCGCCTCCCACTCTGACCAAGTATCAGCAATCAGCACCAGAGCGAAGCAGAGTAGAGCCAGTAAAGGTTGGAATAACTTACAAATTTATTCTGAGGGAAAGTTCTGTAGAGAGTTTCCCGAGGTCACGTTTGGATGCGGAAAGGGCGGGCTGCTCGAGCCTGTGCTGCGGTCGGAGCTGGGACTCGAGGCCGGTTCGCTGCTGGACCCTGCCCGTGGGGTCCCAGCCAAGTCTCGGGAGGCCAGAAGGGACCCAAGACCCTGAGACCTCGATGAGGGAGGGCGAGGGAGAGGCCCAGGCAGGCCTCCCCACCTCCGCAACAGCATTGTCGGCACCCTGGGGAGGTCCTACCAGCTCCCCCAAGATGAAGAAGGAGGGCTCTTCCCTGAGTGCAGAAAAGGGGTTCCCCAGTGCCCCCCATCCCAGCGTGGGAAAGACTGAATCCTGGACTAAGAACCGCAGACCACGCAGGGACCGACCGGCGAGGCCGGGCCGAGGGTGCCGTCAGGCCCGGAGCTCATCCTTCCACTCCTGCAGCTTCTTGTCCATGGCCTGGAGCGTGGATTCGTCCTGCGCCGACACAGATTGGTCCTCCTCTTCTCCCCGGACCCCCGCGGGCCGTGGGGAGCTTGGGGAGGCCTTCCCTCCCGCAGCCCCGCCCGTTACCTTCACGAAACAGAAGCGGATATAGTGGTCAAAGTGCTTCTGCTGGGGCGCGCTGCAGAAGACGGACACCGGGATGGCCACCAAGCCCTGTGGGGAAGGAAGCCATGTCTCAACAGGGCCTCGCAGCCCAGCGGCCCCGGCTCTCGGGGGGCGAGAGGCTTCATGGCGTGGGGGAAGGAAGAGCGTTCGCGCCATCGTGCCCCTCCAGGGCTATGTCAGGGGAAAGAACCCCCGAACATCCCACGTCCCTCCTGTGTGCAGAGAGGACATGGAGGCCAAGAGAGGGGTCACTGCAGAGCAAGAGAGGAAATACGCCTGGGAACCACAGCTCTGAGCTGGATGACCAGAGTTCATGGGCCAACCCCTCACTGAGCAGATGGCAAGACCCAGGCCCTAGGAGCCAGGCATTCGTTCCTGCCAACCCGCATGTCACCTCTGTACAAATTCAGCAGGCTCGCCACCCTTGACATGGAGACAACCCTGCACCAGGGCTCGTGGCAGAGGCTGGGCTGGAGTGTGGCCCCTTAGCTTCCCGGTCAGCCCTGGAGCCGTGCCCAGCCCGTAAAGCCACACACAGGGCCCGGCGGAGGCCCCCCACCTTGTTCTTGATCATCCACTTGACGAAGCGTCTGTCGTAGGGCTCGTCCGCAGCCCCGGGCACGTCAGGCATCTTTTTCTCTGGGGGACAGAGGCCATGCTGAGCCCTGGGCGGCCTGCAGCCCGCCCCGCCCTGCCCAGCCCGGCCGCTCCTCACTGAAGTCCGAGATGTCTGTGACGAAGAAGTAGCTGCCCTGGGGGATCACGGGCCGCAGGCCCACCGACTGCACGCTCCGCACCATGTGGTCCCGGCTGCGCTGCACGGCCTGCGGCAACTGCACGAAGTAGCTGCTGGGCTGGCCGAAGTGCAGCTGCTCCCGCTCCAGGCTCTCTGCCACCGCGGCCTGGAGGTGGGGGGTGGGGAGGGGAGGATGCACAAGCTGGTCAGGCTGACCTGGCCCCCTCCCCCGGGTGCGGTCCCCTGGCCTCTCACCTGGGCCTGCGTGGGGCAGTGGTAGATGGAGTTCTGATGCACCGTGTACAGGTGCTTCATGAGACGCTCGGGGCCCAGGACCCAGCCCACCTAGACCACAAACACAGGCGGGGTGAGGCCTTTCGGGGCCTGGCCGGAGGCGTCCTTCATTCCCAGCCACCTTTCCTGCCAGGGGCCATAGCGGGGAGGGGCCATCCCCTAACCTGTCGCCTCACCTTCCAGCCGGTGGCGCTGAAGGTCTTGCCAGCACTGCCAATGGTCAGAGTGCGTTCCCACATGCCAGGGAGGCTGGCTGCCCAAAGCCAAAGAGAACAGCTGCTGAGATGGGGGCGGGGGGCAGGGAAGGGGTGGTGGCCGGACCCCAGTGGGCCCTCAGGCCCTCACTCTCGGAGCTCCGGTCGTGCTATTTACAGGATGTATTCCAGGTTACCCGCGTGACAAGCCTGGGGTGGGTGCCCCGGTTCTCGCAAGGTGTAAGTCGCTGCCCCAGGTCACATGACCTGTGTGCCTCCAGACCCTTAGGTCCTCACCATCAGGCCTGCTGCCGACTCCCAGACTGGGCTCCGTGCCCTGGCACAAATAGCCAGGGGGATGGGGGCCCCCTAGCCAACTGGGCTCACCAATGCTGATGTGCTGGTGCCCATCGAAGACCAGCCACTGGTAGACCTCGTCCGAGATGCACAGCACGTCATGCTGCTGGCACAGGCGGGCTATCAGCTCCAGTTCCGCCTTGGAGAACACCTGTGGGTCGTTGCCAAAGACAGAGGCCTGCTCAGGGGCACATCCAGCCCAGAGCCGTTCTGCCCCATCCTATTGAGCCTCCACGACACTGATCCCATGAGATCGTAGAAAAATATAGCCCTGGCCGGTGTGGTTCAGTGGCTAGAGCATCAGCCTGGAGACTGAAGAGTCTCAGGCTCGATTCTGGTCAAGGGCACATGCCCGGGTTGGGAGGCTTGATCCCCAGTAGAGGGCGAGGCAGCCGATCCATGATTCTCTCTCATCGATGTTTCTCTCTCTCCCTCTTCCTTCCTCTCTGAAATCAATAATCAATACAAATAAAAATAAATATTTTGGTCTCTGCCCCTGGTTCCCGGCACAGAGTTCCTAATCACCTTGCAAATGCTTAGGTGATGAGAGCGCTGGGAACACCTTTTGTTCTAATGAGGCAACTCTGGGTGGGGTCCTGGGCAGGGCTGGTCACTGGAGAGACCACGCCGGAACTGGAAGCCTGGGTGTCCAGCCCCACTTTTGTAGAGAGGGGAGAGGGGCTGGAGATGGAGTTCCTCGTCGGCTATGCCTCCGCGACCAAGTCTCCATAACCCCAGTCATGTGGGGCTCAGAGAGCTGCCGGGTGGGCACCCAAGAGGGTGACGCAGCCCTACTGGCTGGGGACAGACGCTCCTGTGCTTGGGGCCCCCCAGGCCTCGCCCCGTGTCTCTCTTCAGCTGGCCGTTCCCCTGCGTCCCTTATCCCATTCTTTAATTCGCCGGGAAGCGTTTTCCCTGAGTTCTGGGAGCTGCTCTAGCAGATTAATTGAACCCAAGGAGGGGGTCGTGGGAAGCTCAGATTCACAGGCGCTTGGTCAGGGGCACGGGTGACAACCTGGACGTGGGGACTGGCATCGGAAGTGGCGTGGGGGCCGTCCCGTGGGGCTGAGCCCTCAGCCTGCGGGCGGATGCTCTCTCCAGGAAGACAGGGTCAGAGCTGAACTGAGTTAAACTGTAGGACACCAGGCAGGTGTCGCAGAATTGCTTGGTGTGGGGAAACGCCGCGCAGCTGGTGTCAGAAGCGTGAGTGTGCGAGTCGAGCACGAGTGTGGAGACGCCCAGGAGGAAGACTGGGTTTCCCTTCACAGTGGTTTTGTCACGCTCCCATTTTACAGACGAGAGAACACTCCGAGAGGTGAAGCCACTGTCTCCGGGCCCTGGGGGAGCAGGTGCGGGGGCACCCAGCCCGCCCCACCGTCCGCCCTCTCACCAGCACAGCTCACACAGGCCGCCCTCCCGCTCCAGAGGAAGGACCTGGGGCCCCGAGGCGGCACATCGGTGAGAGTGTGGACTTGAACCCAGTCCAGGGGGCTCCCGTACCTTTCCCAGGGGGTTGTTGGGTGTGTTGAGGACGAGGGCTTTGGTGCGAGATGTGAACTTGCTGGCCAGCTCCGTGGGGTCCAGCTGCCAGTCGCTGCTGGAACCCAGTTCCCCATCCCGGGTGGGGACCTGCAAGAGGGCAGGGGTCTGCGGTTTACTTCCTGACGGTCAGTGCTGAGGATCTGGCCCTCTTGCCCCTGCTACTGACCCCACCCTCTCCCCATCCTGGAGAAATGCTTCCTTTCCTCCCTCCCTTCCTCCCCTGCTCCCCCCCTCCTAGGGCCCAACACAGCACACTCCTTGGACCCCTCTGTCCACCCTCACCCCAACCAGCATTCTCACCGGCTTCAGGGGCACAAACACAGGGCAACCCCCTGCCATCAATGTCATAGGCTCGTAACAGTCAAAAAAAGGCTCGATGATGATGACCTGGTGCAAGGGTCAGATGAGCTGAGGTCAGTGTCGCCCTGACCCCTCACCCCCACCAGGCCCCAGCCCTGCCCCGCTCACCTCATCTCCTTCATCCACCAGGGCCTGGAAGGCTGTGAACAGGGCCCCGTAGGCACCAACCGTCACCAGCACGTTCTTTAGAGGGTCTATCTCCTGCCCCAGCAGCTTCCCAAAGAAACTGGCCAAGATCTTGGTCAGTGGTGGGTAACCCTGCCAGGACAGAGGGGTCAGCCGCCTGGCTCAGCCTCATCCCGGCAATTCGAGCATCTTCTAGGGGCAGGCCTGGGGCAACGTCTGCTCCTGTGTGGTGAGTCCTTTAACCTCCCCTGTAACACCTGCTACAAGACCTGTTCTGTGCCCGCCCAGCGCTCAGGGTGAGGATGTGGTGGGGAACCAGACGGAGCGAGTGCCTTCGTGAAGCAATGGCAGCCCCACACCTAAAACACCTCCTTTTAAGTTGAAGGCGCACATTCGTGCCATCTGATCCTCCCAGCAACCTTGCAAGAAAGGCATTGTTTTTTATTTTTATTTATTTTTTTATTGATGTCAGAGAGGAAGGGAGAGGGAGAGAGAGAGAGAAACATCAACGATGAGAGAGAATCATGGATCGGCTGCCTCCTGCATGCCCCCTGCTGGGAATTGAGCTGGCAACCCAGGCCTGTGCCCTTGACTGAAATCGAACCCAGAACCCTTCAGTCCACAGGCTGACGCTCTATCCACTGAGCCAAACTGGCCAGGGCAAGAAAGGCATTATTTGATTCCCACCGTTTGGCAGGTAGAAAACAGACCCAGAAGAAGGAAAGAGCTTGCCCAAGGTCACCGCAGACGATGTGCAGCTCTGAAAGGATCCCATTGGGAGAGGAAGACTGGGTCATACACTTGTTTGCCGAGGACACTTACAAAACCCTCAAGGCTAAGCCAAGTGAGGCAAGTAACTGAAACTGAAGATGGAGAATTTAAATAATCCACTAAACCAGGTGTGACCACATAAAAATGAAAAATTTCTGTACAGCAAAATATACCAGGAGCACACTTGAAAGACAAACAGGAAAGACAATGCAAGGTAAGAAAACCAGGTAAGACATTTAATATATAAAGAGCTCTTACGAAGCAACAAGACGAAGATCCACACCCAAATGAAAAAAATGAGGTGCCCGATGTGCATACAGAAGAATAATGATTGAAGAAAAGCAAATGAAAGTAACATTGAAATGGTGCTATAGTATAAGAAAATGATGTCACCATTAGCAGGTGTTTAAAAGATAGGCAATGCCTGTGGTTGGCAAGAGTGAGACAAATGGTTCTTTTCTCACCCAAATAATAAACTTTCCTGCCAGCTCTGAGGCCAGTCTGTTGCTGGGACTGTGAGTAAACCTTCCTGCAGGGCAATCTGACAGTATCGATCCTGTGCTTAAATGCTTATGCCCTTTAGTTCTCTAGCTTTACTTCAAGGGATTTATCTGAGAGAAACACTCACACACCTGCACAAAGATACACACACACAGAGCTATTTACTGTGACACTGTTCACGATAGTAAGATATCCAAGCCAGCCCAGCAGGGCAGAACTGGTTAAGCAAACCAGGGCACATCTAGGCAACGGAATACTATGCAGCCATGAAAAAGAACAGGCTCTT
The DNA here is from genome assembly GCA_004026665.1 of Murina feae. Taxonomy (NCBI): domain Eukaryota; kingdom Metazoa; phylum Chordata; class Mammalia; order Chiroptera; family Vespertilionidae; genus Murina; species Murina feae. The sequence continues at coordinate 6,149 of PVJC01021644.1, forward strand.
TGGACAGGGCAAGTTGTCATGCTGTTTATGGAAATAAACAGGTTACAGGATGTTATTTATAGTATGAGTCCGTTTGCATTACAAGTTTCACACGTAGGTATATAAGCATGTGTGCGTATGTTTTTCTGTGTAAGCATCTTTAAAGGTTAAAAGTCTGAACATGCTAACCAAAGTGGCAAATTGTTGGCAGTGGCTGTCCCTGGATGGTGGACTTGGAGGGAACATCCCTCCTTACGATTCCGATGCACACCAATGTTGCAGAACCATTGTTCTACCTCCAGGGTTGGCAAATAGCTACTCTGTGACCCTTTACAGAAAGAGTTTGAATTTAGAGTCAAATCAATTAGTAGCTTGTCTTTCAGGCATCTGCTTATGTGTCACCTCCTCCAGGCAGCCTTCTCTGATCCCCCCTGCTTCCTGCCCCATTTTCCTCCATCACCGCATATCAACTGCCTTTGTTTTCTGGTGTTTTGTTTTGTTTTTTTTTTCTTGGTTTTCGTCTGCCTCTTCCCAGACCATGAGCTGTCTCAGCCAGAGCCCAAAACAGGGGCATACTGAGTGAACACTGAGCTATGCTGGACTGAGGATCCTGGGCTCGTCCCCCTCCTTCCCCAGGGCCTCATCGGAAGCCCGTGTCCAGGGGCCCGGGAGGGACTGGGAGACTCACAAAAGCCCTCGTGTACTGGTTGAGCATGAAGTCCCCGCTGACGGCGTGCTGGAAGGCTTTCACGACGAAGTCCGGAGGCGGGAAGTCGGGGAAGCCTTGTCCCAAGTTCACAGCGTCATACTCACTGGCCAGTTTGGTGAACTCCACCCTGGGCAACAGATGGAGAGTCGGCGCCAGCCCATCCCTCCACCCGACCTGTTTCCAAGGGCTCATTCTAGAGAAACTGGACAGCTAGCGTCCACCCTGGAGACCAGCGTCAGGCTCATCGCTGGCAGCACGCTCTTCCACGAGGTGGGCTGGGCCCTGTGCCGATCCCCTGTCCCAGTCCAGGGGCTTGCAAACTTTCAGACGATGATCCCTAGTAAGAAATCATCTTAATGTCACAAACCCTCCTGGAATCACATTCCCCTTCTGGTGTGATCTAGTGCCTATCCTATCCTATCCTATCCTATCCTATCCTATCCTACTCAATTCTTTATTTATTTTTTTTTATTTATTTAAATATATATTTTATTGATTTTTTTACAGAGAGGAAGGGGGAGGGATAGAGTTGGAAACATTGATGGGAGAGAAACATCAATCAGCTGCCTCCTGCACACTCCCTTCTGGGGATGTGCCCGCAACCAAGTACATGCCCTTGACCAGAATTGAGCCCGGGACCCTTCAGTCCACAGGCCGACGCTCTATCCACCGAGCCAAACCGATCAAGGCCTGACTCAGTTCTTTAGAATCACTTCTTGTCCAGCCCCTCCCAAGTAAATTTTAAGACCCATTTGTGCACTTGTCAACACCAGTGTGAAACACTTGCTCCTGTAGCCTCCCCGATGTGCACGAGGCCCATCCTGATCCTGGGTCACCATGGGATGGAGAAGCTGAGGTTTGGAGGACCTGCCCTGTGAGCCCAAGGCACAGCCCGAGTAACTCCACATCTGTCTGGAGCAAAGCTGATGCTCTTGATCCTTACCCTGGGCACACGGACACCCCACAGCCCACTGTCTGCCCTCAACAACCTTTCTTCTGGGCCTCCCTGGTGGCCACCTCTTGAGGGAAATGGGGAGAGAGGCGGGGAGGCTGGAGAGGAGCTGGCATGGGTTGCAGGCTGGCTGAGGACAGAGTAGGCAGACTTGGCTGAGCTAATTTTGAATAACAATGGCTATCATTATGTCTGGTGGGGAAGCACAGGGCTCAGTTGGAAAGTATGTAAAGGAGGACATTTCGAAAAAATGAGTGGGTTGAAGGTGCCTCACCCTGTTTATCAGAATTCTGATTAGGGGCGTGTGGAAGGCGGCACCCCTAATTATTCCTTTCCAAAAAGTGTGTACGTGCAGGCCCCCCCCCACCCAGGTGTTTACTGGAATCCTCATGCTTAATCTTTAGGTGTCCTTGCTCATGTGTCCCCCCAAGATTACTTACCCTACTGATTGTATCTAAAAGATAAACTTTATCTCAAACTGTTGTTACAATGAAAGCCTGAAGAGGCAGGCAATCGAGGCTATCTGGTTCCTTTAGCCAGGCAATCCCTTAGCCCTCTCTTTCACAGCAGTTATGTGCCAGGGTGTTCATTCATCCGTCGCTCAGGGTCTGCTGGTCAGCCCGGCAGTCTAGAATCAGTCATTTTCTCCCCAGAGTTCCATGATGCCCCTGAAGACACATGGAGCTGCTGAGGCTCAGAGAGGCCAGGGAACTGCCCAGAGTCACACAGCAGCTAATGGCAGTGCTCAAGTGGTGGATGTTCCACGGTAATTAGGACAAGGGAGCCAGGCTCCAATACCCTACAGAGATTGGCTGCCCTTGGGCCACCACCCTGGGGTCCGCAGGAACCTGGAACCCTTTGTTACCCTGACTCTCATGGCCTTGATCCCAAACACTCCCCTCCTGTCCTGTGCGTTCTTGCCAGGCCCACTCCTGCTCTGCCCTGCCTTTGCACGAGACTTAGCCTCCCCTGGCCTCAGTCTCCCCCCCTCGCCTGCCTCCTCGTATTCCCTGTTCTGAGTTGCACTTCACCTTACCTGCTAAATGGGCCACCAGGCTGCCTAGTCTGCTGCACAGAGAGGACGGAGGGGGGGCAGTTTGAGAATCAGCCAGACTCTACAAGGAACTTGAGCCTGGCTCCCTCATCCCAAACACGCAGGAACATGGAAGGAGAAGACGGAGGAGGATCTTCGCAAAACACAAAGTTCTGAACCCTGGGGGCAGTTTGAAGGAAAGACTCTTCCCGCGCTGTGTAAAAACAACCGCCAGCCCTCTTCTGAAAGCACAGAGGTGTCTATGTTCCAGGCCCAGGTCGGGTGCACCCATCTATCGCCAGTAACGGGGCACGGATCGTCCCATGTTTAGAACAAGCTGGTGAAAAAGCTTAATCTCAGCTTATGTCCAGGGAGGAGCGCCTGGATTTTACCTTCTTAGCGTGACCCACTCTGTACTAAGTGTGAAATAAAACAGCGCCTGCAAAGCCCCGGGTAGCCTGCTGCCCTCAGACAGTATTTTGTCTTAATCTCCCACGGCCATTCGAGGGAAATAAAATTATCTCCCTTTTGCCCAGAGTTGGGGGTCCGGGCAGGTGTCACGGGCCCAGTGCCAATGCCAAGCGGGGTGGAGCCGAGTTTGGAACCCAAGCCTCTGCTTCAGGTCTCGCCTCCCGTGGGCTGTGGCTGCCGATCTGCCCATCCTGGCTACCACTGAGCTTCTTCAGACCGAGGGTCACCCACACGCCTCCCCGGCGCCTGCCACTCACCATGGGTTGTGGTCAATCCCATCCAGCCTCCGTGCGTGCAGCCTTTTGTTCATGGTGAGCTGGAAACGGAGCAAATGGAAGGTCAGAGTGAAGGAGGTACTGCAGCTGGGGCTTCTAGGAAGACGGGAAGCTGTTCCCCGAGCCGCCCCCTTCAACACAGCCCTGCCCGCCACTCCCAAGGGGAGGCGGAGATCAGCACTCAGAGCAGGGCTCCAGCCGCCTCCCCTACTGCGCCTCCCCACCTGTGCCCTCTGGACTCTGCACTTCACCAGGCTCAGCCGGCTGGACTTGTCCCCCCTGCCAGGCTGGCTCCCGGATACATCAGGTTAAAGTTTGACTCTGGATGGGCTGGGGGCTGAGGAGGAGGAGCAGGGGGAGGATCATGGCAACAGTGACAGTGGCAGCTTCTGTGCACAGGGCACGGCTGTGCTCTTCATTCGCTTCTCGGGACAATCTGGCGGGGCCCATCTTAGAGATGAGAGAACAGGGTGGGGAGTGAGCTGTTCAAGGTCACGCAACAAGTGCCCTCAGACTCAGGCCTGTTTGAGATGAGCCCATGTTCTGACTCAGGTGAACGTGCTCGGTTCTGGGGGCTCAGGGACCCTTCTCCAGCCACCTCTCCTTGCCCTGTGTGCCCTCCAGAGCAGCTTCCTCCTCATCCACAGGTGCCCAGACACCAGCCGGGCCTCAGGGCTGCCTTGGCTGAGTGACACCGGCCAGGTGACTTAGCTCCTCCTGGCCTCAGTCTCCCCATTGGCATTAATGGGAGCGTGGGCTTGGTGGTCCCTCAGCAGGTTTGTGGGTCTCCTGGCTGGCAGGGAGCAGAGCCAGCTCTCTCATGTTCTCCGCAGCCACCTGCTGGGCTAACAGGGAGCCCTTCCTGTTTCTCCTGGTCTCGCACTGTCCCCACAGCAACCCTATCAGAGGTGCCATGATAACCTCCATCTGAAGATGAAGACATGGGGCTCAGAGAGGTTCAGGGAACTGCCCGAGGTCAGAGGAGGGGCCGGACAGGACCCTGGTCAGGGGAGCAGCAACAGCAGGGTTGCTAGCACCAGGCGCCTGTCCCCAAGGGCCCGGGGACCGTCTGCATACGGGCCAGGTTTTTCCATAGCCAGAGAGTCCTGCCAGTGTGAGCAATTCCAAGAGCCCAGCGTAGGGATGGCACCGTCCCTTCACCGAATCCTTGACACCCATCACCAGGCCTGTACATGCCAAAATAGTTTAAATTTTTTATGTATTGATTGATTTTAGAAAGAGAGAGGGAGGGGGGAAGAGAGAGAGAGAGAAAATATCGATCAGTTTATTGTTCCACTGATTTTTGCATTTATTGGTTGATTCTTTTTTTTTTAATTTTTTTTTTATTGACTTCAGAGAGGAAGGGAGAGGGAGGGAGGTAGAAACATCAATGATGAGAGAGAATCACTGATCAGCTGCCCCCTGCACGCACCCTGCTGGGGATTAAGCCCATAACCTGGGCACGTGCCCTGACCAGGAATCAAACCATGACCTCCTGGTTCATAGGTTGACGCTCAACCACTGAACCACACTGGCCGGGCGTTGGCTGATTCTTATATGCGCCCTTCACTGGGAATCGAACCCGTAACCTTGGCATGTTGGGATAATGCTCTAACCAACTGTACTACCCAGGGTAGCCAGGGCCAAATTTTCTAAATGTTTTCTTTTTATGACTAAAAACTGTGGAAGAAAATTACATCTTAGGAGAATATTTATCAATGTGACATGCTGACATCAGTAAAACAGGCTACAAAATAATACGATGCTTTATACAAAACATGCCCTAGCATATATTTGTGTATACATACATTTTTTTCTATGACCCTATTTAAGTAGGAAAAAGTTTGAAAGGAAATATATCAAAATGTGACCAAAGGTTCTATACGAGTGGCAACATTGGAGGTGATTTAGTGTCATGCGTGTGCTTTTCTGCTTCTGGGTTTTCACATGGGGATCATACCGTAGTCAGTGGCTTCTGACGTGTGCATTGTTTTGCACTGCGCTTTCTCTGAATTTGCATGTCTTACAATCTATATATAGCACGGTTTTGAATGGCAATTTCCCCCTTCATGCGTCCAAAAAATAACAGTGCACCTCACAATTGATGGCATCCTGGATACAATGAAATGACAAATTACTTCTGAATTAGGGATGCATCATATTTAAAAAAAAAAAAAAAGCAAAGATGAGTCAGGAGCAGTGTAGGGAGAGGGGGACAGAAGTTGGAGTGGGGGAAGTTTGAGGAGAGTTGGGGTGGGAAAGAATAGAGGGGAGCAGGGGCACACAGAGAGAAAGGAGGTGAGTGCATTTAGGAAGGAGATAAAAATAATGGGGGACTGCAGAAACTTGGGGTCCTCAGAGGAGTGACCTTCAAGTATGTGTCACACAGCTCTTGGCCAGTGAGGCAGCAGGGCCTGTTCTCAGGCTCACACATAATGTGATCATTCAGAGCGTTCACTGAGTGCCGACTCTGTACCCAGCATGGACTGGGCGCAGCAGGTGACGGGGAGGCGGAAGCACCAAGCAACCATTCAGATGCAGAGCCACAAGTTCTTGATGAGAAGCAAAGGCAAGGGCGGGACCCGCATTCTGGGTGCAGTCAGAGAAGGCTCCCTGAAAGAGGAGGCTCATGCATGGGTTTGAAGCCAGGACCAAGCCAGATCCCAGGGGCCCTGGGTCGCGCAGGCAGCAGAGAGCACTTACAGTCTGGTGCAAGCACCGGCGGAGTGAAGCTCCAGCCTTCTTTCTCTGGAGGGACCCCACCAGGCGCAAAGAGATGGCTGCCGAGTTCCTGAACATGCCTCCCAGAGCCACGGGCACTGACGACTTCTCCTCCGGGGCAGAGGAGAAGGGAGTGGAACACCCCGGCCCAGGGCTCGAGTCTCACACACACAGCTCTGATAACAATAACAACAAGGGCTAGTATTTACTGAGTGGCCACCGTGCATCAGGCATAGCAATTCGTGCTCTGTTGTAGGATTATCCCTCAGCCCTCAAAACCACTGGTGACACCCGCACACCCAGCAACCAGGGTGACCCTTTAAAATGGTAAATCACCTCTAATGGAGAGAAGAGAAAAGAAAAAAAAGATCCAGGTGAAGATCATGGATAGCTCCTCACATCACAGAGTCAAGTCTATGTTCTGACGCTGGAAACACACACCACCTGCATGTTATCCTCGTGCTAAAATCACATAAACAACAAGTAAGGCCTCTGGGTCACTGACATACAAGGGTCAGAGGAACACGTGAGGAGAGACCACAGAGCTGCCACCAGGGGACGAGGAGTGCCTGCTAATGGCTCCAGGGTATCTTTTGGGCCCGATGACAATGTTCCAACACAAAATGTTCCAGCAGGTCCAGATGGATGGAACTGCCATGAAACAAGTGACCCCGTTTCTTCAACAAATAAAATACAAGGGAGGAAAGACCTGGGCACCATATACTAAAAAAGACGTAGCAGTCACATATTGAAAAGGCCAGTGCCTCTACAAAGAGAAAAACATCGGAGGACTCGCCGCACATCATTTACTAAAAAAGCTGTAGGAACCAAGAAAGTATGGTACCAGCACAAGGATAGACATATACGTCCATGGAGAGGAACTGAGAGTCGAGAAATAAACTCACATTCATGGTCAGTTGCGTTTTGGCAAGAGTGGCAAGAAAATTCAATACGCAGAGAATCACCTTTCCAGCAAATGGTGTGGGGACGGCTGACTGTCCGCATGCAAAAGAACGAATTTGGACCCCCACCTCTCATCATGCGCAAAAACAAACTCGAAGTGGGTCACAGACCGACATGTAAAAGCTAAAATCATGGAACTCCCAGGAGGAAGCAGGGGTGCATCTTCGTGACCTTGCGTTCGAAGATGGTCTCTCATGTACAACACCAACAGTACAAGCAACAGAAGAAAAACACACAGGTAAACTGGACTTCATTGAAATGAAAAACTTAGGTGCCTCAAAGGATACCATCAAGAAAGTGAAAAGACAACCCATGGAATGGGAGAAAGTATTTGAAATCATAATGTATAAATGACAAATAAGCGCATGAAAATATGCTCAACATCATTAGTCATTAGGGAAATGTCACATTAAGATGTCTGACGGGTTTTGCTCAGTGGATAGAGCGCCAGCGCGTGGACTGACGGTCCCAGGTTTGAGGGTTTGATTCTAGTCAATGGCATGTACCTTGGCTTGTGGGCTTGATCCCCAGTAGGGGGCATGCAGGAGGCAACTGATCGATGTTTCTCTCTCATCAATGCTTCTAACTCTCGATCCTTCTCCTTTCTTCTCTGTAAAAATCAATAAAATACATTTTAAAAAAATAATTTAAAAAAGAAAAGAAAAATAGGTTTCAAAAAAATTCTCATTTGAGGATATGTAAAAAAAAAAAAAGATGCCACCACACACGCAGTAGGATGGCTGCTGTAACAAAGATGATGGATAACTGTGTTTGAAGATGTTGAGATATTGGAGCCCTTGTATGCTGCTTCTAGTAATGGAAAACACTCTAGAAGTTCCTCAGAATGTTAAGTATAGAGTTCCCATTAGACCCAGCAATTCCAACCCTACATGTCTACCCAAGAGAAGTGAAAACATGTCCACACAAAAACTTGAATGTTCATAAGCAGCCAAAATAATAAACAATAAGCAGTTATTATTTGTAACTGCCAAAAAGTGGAAGCAACCTAAATGCCCATCAATTGACAAACAAAATGTGGCAAATCCACATGATGCAGTATCAATGAGCAATAAGAGGAAGTGGAGTACACGCAAGCTGCAGCCCTGCAACTGGGTGGACCTTGAAACTGTGCTAAGTGAGAGAAGCCAGTCACAAAGGCTACAAATTATGTAAGTCCATGAATATGAAACAGGCCAATCTATAGATCAGTGATTGCCTTGGTCTGGGTATGAAGTCGGGAGGTGGGAAGAAGGAATGCCTGATAATGGATGCGGTGTATCTTTTTGGCGGATGAAAATGTTTAAAATTAGCTTGTGGTCATGATTGCACAAAGGTGAATATACTAAGAACCACCAAATAGCACGCTTTATATGGCTGAATTACATGGTGTGTGCATTGTTGTATCTTAATAAAGCAGGTGTTTTTTTTAATTGCCACAGTAAAAAAAAAAAAAAAAGGCAGTGCCCTTGCGGTAGCCATGAGAATGTGTCTCTCTCATATGACTGAGGGGACAGCTATGCCCTTAGCACAGAGGCCAAGCCTCCAGGGCTGCTCCTGGGCAGGGCCTGGACAGTGAGACGGGCTGTAGCTGGCAGACACGCATGCTCGAGAGCTCCCATTGGCTTTTCTGGGACTTTCTGAGAACTGCCTCGCAGTCAGACTCTTCCTTCCAGCCTCCCTCCTTCCTCTTTCCTTGGAGGGGGTCAGGCCCAGCCCTGAAAATGGAGTGGGTGTTGAGGGCCAGGGAGCTGCTCTACAGGGTGCCGTGGGCACTGACCCAGTCCTGTGGGAGTTAGGGAGGGCTCCCAGGAGAATGTGGCCTCCAAGCCAGGAGGGAAAGCGTGTCCTGCGGAGAAAGTGGTGCAAAGGCCCCGGGGCAGAAGGGAGCCTGGAGTTTCCAGGAGCTGAGCAATCAGTCCCGCCAGAGTTCACCCGCTCATTCCTCAGAATTGAGTCACTTCCCAGGGACATCCTGAGGAAGCAGTCCCTGAGCCCTGTGGCTAAGCACCAGAGCTGGGAGCAAGGAAGGGCGGTGTGATTATTATCTGAGGAGGGACATTCCACGGTGTGTCACCTCAGGAGATGGCGTCAGCCAGGGGGCTCGAGGCCCAAGGCCAGGTCTGAGCCCAGTGCAGGGCCTGGTCGGCGCCCTGTGCCTGTGGGTGTTCTAGAGGACCAGCTGGCCCGCCTGCCTGGAATTGTGGGTGTTCTCAGGACATGGGATTTGCAGGGACCCTCCTGGGCAAAGGGGATGCTGGTTCCCTTCGCTGGGAGAATGCAGGTCGCCGCCCCTGTCCTGGGCCTGTGTCCTTGGACTCAAATCCCACAGGGACCCTCCGCCACTGCCTCCTAACCACCTGGTTCAGATCTGGGGATGCCACTGGCTGATCCTCTCCGACACCCTCGCCCGCGTCGCTCCACGTCTATCAATTCTGTCCTTTCTCCTAAAGCGACGGCACCTCCTCTGCCCCAAATCACGCCTTTCTCGTTCACTGGATGGCAGTGGTGGGGTCACAGGAATTCACTCAGCTCCCACTTGCCCAGCTCTCGCTCCGCACCAGGCGCTGCGGCACGGGCTGAACACGACACAGGGCCTTTCAGCAGCCCTGGAAGCAGGTGCTGTCCTTGCCCGCGTTACCAGGCCAGGACACGAAACAATGATAAACGAGCAGCTGATACTAACACTGAGCTCCAGAGGTTGGAGGAGGGCCTGCACCGCCCGCTGCCCAGGCACAGCACACGTACTAACACTGGACAAGACCCCTGCTCGTGGCCCGACCTACTTCCCTGCCACCCTCTCGGCCCCTCATACTCTTGGGCACTGCTGACTTGGGGCTGGGGGTATCCTGGGCCACCTGGCTTCCTAGAGGGCCAGGCTCACTGCCCCGGGGCTGGGCATGGAAATGAGGCTGGGGCTTTTGCTGCAGGAGACTGCCAGGGCAGGGGGTGGTGCGTGTGCCCAAGAGAGTCTGTGGGCAAGGGAGTGAGCCTCACCTAACCCTTGGTGCCCCACCCAGGCGCTGGCCCTTGGGAGATGGTTAGAACACAGGCTGTGGTGTCATGAGGACGCCTGCCTGCTGTCTGACCGGAGGCAAGTCACATCGCGTCTCCACATGTCCATTTCCCTGACCATCAAGGAAATAAAATACGGGAATTCGCGGAAAGCAGTTCACTTGGCGCCTGGCACAGCAAAGGTGCCCAGGAAATGGCTGATGTTAATAATAGCGTGGGAACTTTAGGAGTATTCGTTGAGTTGATATAATATGGCATGAGGGGCTAGATGGGTGTGAACCCGCTCGTGTTTGCTGGCAGGGCTGACCTCTCCATCAGACCTCTCAGTAGGCACAGTGCCAAGGGCCCGTCATACTTTGAGGGGCCCATGAAAATGTTTTAATCTAAAATTTATTGTAAAATAAGAAAAAAAGAGAATATAACAATAATGAATATATAATAACGAATTCATCCTGGATGCGGTTCATCCTTTCTATAGCAGCACAGTTGTAAAGCATAACTTTTATTTCTTTTCTAATGGAGAAAGGGGCCGTGGCAGTCTTAATGTGACCTTGAGCGTAGGTAGACCCATGAGTGGCTGTCCCTTCATGTGCACACGTCTGTGTCTGGGAGCATGCGGGGTGTGTGGTGGGGGCAGTTTCTGGGAATCTGAGGGGAGGGAGAAACCACTGGGGTCCCAGCTAAGGGCAGGAAGGGCACAGGTGGCCACTTGGGCTGCCCTCACCCAGCAGCACGGCCAGGTCTTTGACGTCCCCCATGAACAGGCAAGGACTTGTTGTGGGCTTGCTGTTCTTGGAGCTGCCAGCAGGGGGCACGCAAGGCCAGCCCTGTCCAGGCTGGACTGCTGGCCGCCACTGACTGGGGCTGACCCAGCGACCTGTGGTGGGACCTCGTTCACTGGCACTCATCCAACTCCGTCAGCTTTTCCCGGGCCATGCCTACCTCCAGCTCCCTGTGCCTCATCCCTCCTGTCCCAGGAAGCAGGTCTTCCCTGGCCAACCCCTTTCTAGCCCTGAGGTCTGTCCTAAAGTAATGACAATGGCCTTTTATTTACTGTACACTTTTTCCGTGCCAGGCAGCCTGCCATGCACCTCACATCACTTTCAAAAAAATATATATTTCTTTATTGATTTCAGAGAGGAAGGGAGAGGGAGAGAGAGAGAAACACCAATGGTGAGAGAGAATCATTGATCGGCTGCCTCCTGCACACCCCCTACTGGGGATCGAGCCCACAACCCGGGCACATGCCCTTGACCGGAATCGAACTCACAATCCTTCAGTCCGCAGGTTGATGCTCTATCCACTGAGCTGAACCGGTCAGGGCCTATCTCTTTTAACCCTACAGAAAGGTTCCATCCAGAAGGTAAGTCACACACCCAAGGCCAAGAAGCTGGCAAGAAGCAGGGCCGGGACTGGAACTCGGGACTCTGGTTTCACAGCCTGTCCTCACTGCCTCTGTGAGACCAGGGGAGGCTCCGAGCAGTGACATGATGAGTCCCTGGACCACTGACTCCCACTGCCAGGAAGAGTCCAAGAAGCATGGGCTGATGGGTGCTCACGGGAAAGGAGAGAATTGGGTCCAGTCACTCCCGTTTTATGGATGGGATACTGACGACCAGGGAGGGGAAGCGGTTCGACTGGGAAAGGTCGTCTGAGTCACAGTCCTGGCATTTCTCTCATCCCAGCAGGCTGGTTCTTCCGACGGACATGATGCACGTGGCACAGAGTAAGCCGCTCCATAAACTTTCGTTGAACGAGAGAATGAATGTCTGTCCCTCCCACCAGACTGTGGGCTCCGTCAGGACAAGGACTCTCTCTCTCTCTCTCTGTTCATCTTTTTTTTTTTTTTTTTTTTTTGTCAAGACCAGCGCCTGCCACATGGTGGGTCTGCACCTCTTCCTGACTTCATCCAGGATGTACTGAACTTCTAGGGTGCTCTGTTCTCTGCTAGCCACCCACCAGGATACACTCCTTTCCTCTGAGGAGCGCAGGATCCAAGGGAGGAGATGAACACAAGTATCCGGGGCACCTACTAAAGGGTGAGCCGTAACGTACAAAAGATTCTGACAAGTCAAAAGACCAACGATAGAAAAAAAGCGGGCAAAAGATATAAATTCACATAAGAAAACAGTCAACTTGAAAAGATGCCGAACCTTATCATGATGAATAAAATGCACTTGAAAACGAACCACTATTTTCTGCTGCTCAGATAGGCAGTGAATAAGAAGCTTGAGAGTCACTGAATTCATACTAAATTGTGCATTCAATGCACTAAAAGGTCATAGTCCACCAGTGGAAAACACCAGTGTTCACGGGTATAACTTTTGGAGCACAACTTAATTGTGTGAGAGAGAAAAAATAAAAAAACTGGAGACAATCTGATGCTGTCATTTGGGGCTGGTTCAGTATGTTATGATGGAATACTGTGCAGCCACTAAAAGGAAAGGGGTTGCTCTAGCATGAAGAGATATGCAGCCCTGACCAGTTGGCTCAGTGGATAGAGTGTCAGCCTGCGGACTGAAGGGTCCCAGGTTCGATTCCGGTCAAGGGCATATACCTTGGTTGCGGGCATGTCTCCGGTGGGGGGTGTGCAGGAGGCAGCTGATCAATGTTTCTCTCTCATTGATGTTTCTCACTCTCTACCCCTCTCCCTTCCTCTCTGTAAAAAAATCAATAAAATATATTAAAAAGAGAGAGATATTCAGGTTACATGAAAAATGCATGTTGTTTTCAAAACTTACTACAAAACAATAGCAATCCAAACAGTGTGGTGCTGGCATAGGGATAGACATATAGAGCAATGAAATAAAACTGAGAGTCCGCAAATAAACCCAGGCATCTCTGGCCAATTGATTTTTTAAAGATATATTTTTATTGATTTCAGAGAGGAAGGAAGAGGGAGAGAGATAGAGATAGATAGAAACATCAACGATGAGAGAGAATCATTGATCGGCTGCCTCCTGCACACCCCCTACTGGGGATCGAGCCTGCATCCAGGCCTGTGCCCTGACCGGAATCAAACCCGAGACCCTTTAGTCCGCAGTGCGACACTCTATCCACTGAGCCAAACTGGCCAGAGCATGGCCAATTGCTTTTTGAACAAGGGTGCCAAGATCATTCAATGGGGGGAAAAACAATATCTTATTCAACAAATGGTGCCAGGACAACTGGACAGCCACATGCAGAAGAATGAAGTGAGACCTCTACCTCAATCCACCTGCAAAAATTAATTCACAACGAATCAACGGTCTTGGTCCCGTTCTTGATAATGTCCTTCGACGCACATGTTTTTAATTTTTAGAAACGTCCAAACACAGAATTTGCCTGTGGCCTAGTGATTCCACTCCTAGGCATACGATGAGAAGAAATGAAGACGTACGTTCAGACTGAAACTTGTGTGTGAATGTTAATAGCAGCATTGTTCACAGTCACGGGAAGGTGGAAACATCCCCAAGGTCCTTCGACAGATGCGTGGTGAACTGTAGCTTAGCCGTGCGGTGGAACGGTACTCAGCCGTAAGGAACATGCTGCCATCCCCGCTACGCCTTAGACGAACCCCAGAAACAGTATACGAACAGAGAGGGGAGCCCGACTCACGGGTCACCTGTTCTATGATGACCTTCACAGGTAACATCCAGAGTAGGGAGAGCCACAGAGTCAGAGCAGATGAGCAGCGGCCGGGGGTGGGGGGTGGGGGGAGGAATGTGGAATGTTTGTTTAGGGAGGATGGGCTGTTTTCCTGGGGAAATGAGCAAGTTTTGAAACTAGACAGAGGCAGTGGTTGCACAACATTGTGAACACACTTAATGCCATTGACGTGTACACTTTATCCTTTTCGCCAGAAGCGTTTTCAACATTGACGTCGATGAATTTGCCTTCACCACGTTTCTCTGGCTGCATTATCTCGAGCTTATGTCTCCAGTTTCTGGAACAGTGAATAGTTGAAGGGTCCACATTCCTACAGTCAGCTATTTATTTAATCGCTGCTTCTACGTTTGATTCAAGTTTTTAAAAAAATGGATTTGAGAGACAGAGAAACATCGATTTGTTATTGCACTTACTTCTATGGTCATTGGTTGATGGTTGTACGTGCGCTGACTGGGGGATCAAACCTGCAACCTTGATGTATGGGGGATGACGCTCTAACCAACTGAACTACCCAGCCAGGGCTCGATTCCAACTCATTCTCAGCGTTATCACTGCCATTCTTTACTGCATTTCATCTTTGTTGGCCAGTCCCCTCTTTTGATGATCTGCTTTTATAAAATGTCACCTGGGTTTATCTCTGGAACACAGGCAGCAACACAATTATGTGCTTTGCTGTCTGGACGTGAACTGAATGACATGCACAGTGACCAATCAATAACAGGCTTCGAAAGAAGTGATGTGATTGGTCACTGACCATTAGGCGCACCTGCGGACTGAAGAGCTTGCAGCAAAATCCACACTTTATGCAACTACTCATCCTATATAATAAAAGGCTACTATGCAAAGCGACTGAACATGAAACAACTGGTTGCTATGATGTGCACTGACCACCAGGGGGGCAGATGCTCAAAGCAGGAGCAGGCCCCTGGTGGTCAGTGCGCTCCCACAGGGGGAGTGCCGCTCAGCCACAAGCCAGGCTCATGGCTGGTGAGCACAGTTGCGGTGCCAGGAGCCTCTCCCGCCTCCACGGTAGCGCTAAGAACGTCTGACTGCAGCTTAGGTCCGCTCCCCATGCGGGAGCTCCTGGACTGCCAGAGGGCACAGGCCAGGCTGAGGGACTCCCTTCCTGAGTGCACGAATTTCATGCACTGGGCCTCTCGTAGTTAATCTAACACAGCAGCTGCAATTCAAACCGTGTTGAGGAACTGGTGTCCCTTGATGCAAAAAAATTTAATTTTTTAACTAAAAATTAACTAAAGTTAAAATTTATCTTAAGTGGTGGTACCTGGAACTCGTCCATATCAGAACCGTGCAAAGCAGGAACTGCTTAATTACGCATATGTTTGTGCATCCGCTGTTTTCAGGGACACCACTAAATTATTAACCATGGCATTCTTTGGGATTGGGGTCATAGAAATTACTATACAGTGTGATTAAAAAGAGAGAGACACACTGTGAAGCTCCGAAATCAGACAGAACTCGGCTGAAGCTGCTGACTAGCTGTGACTTAGGCAAATTACTAAACGTTTCTGGGAACACTTTCGAAATGAGAACCATCACATGCCGCCTCCGACGGCCGTAGCGAGACGTCAGTGAGAGAACACATGAAATCACCTAGCGTGGGGCCCAGCAGTCAACGTTCAACAATGTCATCACTATTATTATTACTAGGGGCCCGGGGCACAAAAATCTGTGCACTCGGGGGGTGGGGGTCCCTCAGCCCGGCCTGTGCCCTCTTCAGTCTGGGACACCTCGAGGGGGATGTCCACCTGCTGGCATGCCTGGCCAGCCTGGGTGAGGGGCTGAGAGCCATTTTCAGGTTGTCCACAGCCCCTTCAGGGTTCGTGCACTGGGGGGTGGGAGGGCTTGAGTGCAGGCCTGGACGTTTCCCACCGGAGGGCCCACGGTCGCACATGCCTGGTGGGCCCCCACCGCTGAGGGGACACACCTGGCGCAGAGCTGGGTGGTGAGCCAGGGGCGGACGCTGGTGCAGGATCCCTCGGTGGGGCCCTGCTGCTGAGCAAACACACCCGGGGTGGAGCTGGGCAGTGGACTGGCTTCGGATTCTCTGCACTGTGCAGCAGATGCTCCCGCAGGCCCTCTGGAGGCCCCTGGGGGGCGGATGAAGGTAGCGGACCCTGGACGGGTGTTCCTGGACACCCTGCGGAGGCCCCCAGGGCAGAGCCAGGCCGCGGACCCAGGACGGCCGCTCTTGCACACCCCGCAGAGGCCCCCGCACTCCCGCATGCTCCGGGGAGGCCCCCAGGGGGAGGAGCCAGGCAGTGAACCTGGGACGGGTGCTCCTGGATGCCCTGAGGAGGCCCCAGGCTGGACCCCCCCCCCACTGAGCTGACACACCTGGCACAGCTATGCCAGCCACAAAGGCTCCCAGTGCAGAGCAGCCCTGCCGGCCTCCATCTTGGCTGGGTTAATTTGCATACAGCTACTCTGGTTGGCTGGGAGGCGTGGCTTGGCTGTCTTGGATAACGGCCAATTTGCATATCACTCTTTTATTATATTAGGTTATTATTATTATTATTATTATTATTATTGAACAACAGTCCATGGCGAAGTGCAGCCATGCAGGCAGCTAGGGGAGGAGTAGGGGGAAGCACTCAGGAGGCCACACCCGCCCGGATGGCACCAGATGACCCTCAGGACCCTTCTACCGCAGCTGCCCAGGCATCCAAGAGCCCAGGCGTCCTTGCTGCCAGGCCAGGGGCTGGCAGCCAGCGGTCAGTGTCCTCTCCCAGCACATGCCTCCATCAGCCTGAGCAGCCACTGGCCACCTTCCTGGCCAGAAGTCACCATGACTGTGACCCACAGGGGCATGGTCCCTAGGGAGATGCCTCAGGGACCAATACTGTGACGTGCGCCACACCTCCCGTGGGACCGGCCTTGCCTGCGTGGGTGCCAGATAGAGTCTGAGGCCTCCTCAGCCTGTTCGCTGCAGCAGGCCTGAACCCAGACTCTGCCGTTTCTATGTTCTCTCCACTTCCGAACATGTGACTCCTTTGCCTTTGACTAGACACCACCCAGCTTTACTCAAGCTGTATCCCTGCGTGACATGCCCTCCGATCCAATCCCCCTGGCGGGGTCCAGCCCCAGCTGTTCCTCCTCTCTGAAGCTGTGTCCACCTGGGGCCCTTCTCTGAACTCAGAGAGCACCTACTATGCGCCTGACCCTCAGTGCTAAAGTCTCTCATCTTCACGGCAGTCTGCTAGGCAGGCGTTACTATCCCTGTCCGCGCCCAAGAGGAGAAGGAACAAAGCTCACTCAGCTGGGAGAGCCTGAGCTAGAATTCAAGTCCCGGTTCACCTGTCTCCAAAGTCCAGCCTCTTTTCCAAAATTCCCTCTTTCAGGAGGTGGGTGCAGCTGCCTCTATCTGCCCCCCCCCCCGCCTGCAGGAGACCCTCGGGCCTCGGGGACAGGCGCCACACCTTGTCCAGCTTCCCACCTGCTTGGCGGCTTGCGAGGGACAGGCAGGGGATGTTGGCTTTGCAGGCCGCCTCACATGCAATGAGGATGTTTGGTCCAAGTGCCTCACACTGGGTATTTGGAGTCAGTTCTGTATCGGGCCCCTCTATCCAGAGCCTCGACGGCTGCATAGCGTTCCTGGGCTCACAATGGAGCTTCCCAGTTACTGAGAAAACTGGGGGAGGGTGCCACGCCCAGGCAAGGCCAGTCCGTTACCTGAACAATCACAGAAGGTGGACGCTTGGACTCCGACTTGAACGCGGGTAGAATGATCCCAGCTCCTCTCTAAACCAGCTACAAGACCTTGGTCCTCTCTGGGCTCAGCTTCCTCATCTGTCCAATGGGGGCAATTCCAGTGCCATCACCCACCGAGAGCATTTAGCACAGGTCCCCGCCCACAGGAACCTGCATACCCACACCCTGTTAATATTTAAACCAAAGGCTTTCCGTAAAGTTAGTTAACCAAGCAGGTTAACAAAATCTCTTGTCGGATAATGAATCCTGGTTGTTGTTATTTTTTTTTGGGGGGGGGAGGAGGATCTAAAAATACAGAGTCCCTATAAGACAAGGGTTTCATGAAAAACTGTCCCGAGGGGGGTGACAGCCTGATGGGGGAGCTCTGACAAGCACACGGACTTGGAACTGGCAGAGCAGAAATGACTTCCGGAGCCCGGACTGCAGGTTCGTGGGCCTACAGAGGGCTTGGTGGGTGGGACCCTGAGTGAGGCACACATAGGTACCCCACTCCTTAGTCCCCCTGAAACATCACTCATTAGGGCAGTTGTACACATGAGGGGACATATACGTAGTATCTGGGACATCGGGGAGAGTCACATCAGTGTTACAGATGGAGAAACTGAGGCTCCAAGCAGGGAAATGACTTAAGCAAAGTCACAGGCCTAGAAAAGCACAGGACCCCAATGGTCAACTCAAAGCTCGAACCACTGTCCCCAGATGAGGACGATGAGTGTTTGGGAACTTTTCCGGGAGCTGGCAGTGCCCACATCTTGTTGGGGCAGTGACTCCTCGCCCACTGCTCCTGGAGGGACTCTGGCCTGCTGGCTACGGAAGGGAGGAGCCCTGCTCAGCCGGGTGTCCCGGCACATTGGCAATCTGAGGGCCCAGGTGACAGCCAGGACCTCCTGCGCTGACACTTCTATTTACACGGGCGGAGTGTCAGCAAGTTGACTGCCACTATGGGGGCCGAATGAAGGTGGGGGGGGAATCATCAGTGTGAAGGACTTTGTCGCTGCTCTTGACTCTCCAGTGTTTCTTCGTCACCCCCACCTGAATATAAAACCAGGGAGTCGTCCTCGGAGTTATGGGAGGTGAGTGCGCAGTGGAGAGTGGGAAGCCACAGGTGCTGCCACGTGAAGTAATTCTCCAGGAGGACAGCGCCGTTCCCACAGGAGCCAGCCTGAGTGTTTCTAAGCCGCATCACCTACCATGTCAGTTACCTGCAGGTATGAGCGAGTCTCTGCTTGAGTCTTTAGTCCAGGGGTAGGGAAGGACCGGCCCTCGGGCCAAACAAAGCAAGGGAGGGAAGGAGGGGCGTGGGGAGAGAAACACCATGTGAGAGAACCACCTCGATCGATTGCCTCGGGCGCACACCCCAACTAGGGGCCGGGAGGAAACCTGCAACCCAGGCACATACCCTTGACCACGATAGGAATCAAACTCCTGACCATTCAGTGTGCAGGCTGGCACTCTCACCACCGAGCCCCACCAGCCAGGGCTGTTGTCATTCTTTTATTTCACAATCTAAGGTAAGAGGTCAGTACCCCTGACTAAAGAGTCAGGTATTGCATGTTTTTAAAATTCTTGCGCCACACCGGTTGAAAATCACTGCTCCAGCCTCATCATCCTCGTCCCAGACACCTATGCATCTTTTTTTTTTTAATATTTTTTTATTGATTTTTTTCACAGAGAGGAAGGGAGAGGAAAAGAGAGTTAGAAGCATCGATCAGCCGCCTCCTGCACACACTCTCTACTGGGGATGTGCCTGCAGCCAAGGTACATGCCCTCGACCGGAATCGAACCCGGGACCCTTCAGTCCACAGGCCGACGCTCTACCCACTGAGCCACACCGGTCAGGGCCATCTTTGCATCCTTCAGTCTCAGAGTAACAGTGCCCTTGTCTGAGAAGCGCTGTGACACCACCAAGGCCCGAGCCACCCAGATGCGCGCGGCTGCGTTTCTGTGACTTACACTAGTGGGGCCTTGTGGGGACCCTTGGGGGGCACCTTCCTCTGCTCCTACTTGTCTGTGGAATGGGGCTAATCTGCATGCACAGCACCGAGCAGGGCAGGTGGGAGCACTCGGTGTCAGCCACTGTGGCCCTGGTGGGGACGTGGGGGTCGGGCCCGCTGTGTCGAGGCTGGGAGGGGGCCAGCCTCGGACTCCAGTCTGGAATCGGGCCTCCCATGGCTGCCTGTCCTCACCCTGTTTGTTCCACTTGCTCACTCAGTAAGCAGCCGGTAAACAGATCACGGGCACCTGCTGGGTGCTGGGCCCCAGGCCCGCCTTGTATGGTTGATAACAAAAAAAGCTTCTCGTAGGGCGTGGATAAGCCAGAAATGTGGGCATGGCTCAGTCTGATCAAATCATTGGCCCTGACCGGTGTGGCTCAGTGGATGGAGTGTCGGCCTGCGGACTGGGGGGGGTCCCGGGTTCGATTCCGGTCGAGGGCATGTGCCTTGGTTGCGGGCACATCCCCGGTTGGAGGTGTGCAGGAGGCGGCTGATCGATGTTTCTAACTCTCTATCCCTCTCTCTTCCTCTCTGTAAAAAAAAAAAACAACCAATAAAATATATTTTAAAAAAACCCAAAAAACAAATCATTGAACTGACACCCCTTCCCTGGGAACTGGCGTTTCAGGCCATTTCACTGCGGGCGTCCCCTTTGCTGAGACCACATTCCATCCTCTCCCCTCGGGGTCTGCATGAAGGAGTCTCCGCCCAGAAAGAGCCCACCCAGGGTCTCTAAAAGCCAAGGCGCCGACTCCCCTCACTGGGTGCCGCGGCCATCCAGGCTCAGCCACCTGGTGTGCGGTGATGGAATACATTCCTAACCCCTTGCCATCTGGCCCCCTGCGTTCCCCCTCCGGCCACGGAACAGGTATTAGCGTAAAATCCTCCAGGGCTCACATTCCAGCGCCTCCACTCGCCGGCTAGGATATTGCTAAAATGCAACCCTCCCAGCCTGTTTCCGCCCCTAATGACAGGGAACGGCAAGTCCTCCCAGCGGGAGAGCTGAAACCCGGCGCTGTGAGCCTCGTCCCCATCCTCCGGTCTAAATCACCAACCTGTGACCGCGGTCGTCACCTCTCCCCCCTTCCGGGGCACCCAGGGTCCCAGTTCTGCCCGGGGCCACCGCCCCTCGCTCCCTGTGCATCTCGGCGGAGGGAGCGATGCACACTGTACTCGCAGACACCTAACCGCACACACGCTCCTGAACCGGCAGCGCCGACCGACGCTGTTCTACTTTTTTTTTTTTTGCATCTAAGGTATCTTGGAAGTCGCCCTGCATTCGTGCGTACTGGACATTTTTTCATTTTTAGTAGCTGCCCAGCACGCCACCGTATGGGTTATTATTGTGTGACGTGGTCACCGTTATTCGTATTAGACGGGGAACTGCGAGGGCTCGCGATCCAGAGCTGCAGGGCCCTGCCCGACCTTCCGCACCCGTGCCGCACCCGTGCTACCCGGGCATGGGGAGGGGACGTGGTGCGGGCAGGACCCGAGTGTGGGGTAGCGAGAAGCGCGCGCAACTCATTCCCGCCGGCGGCTCCCGGCCGGGGGAACCTTGCGGCAGCCGATCTGCCATTGCAGCAGCACCACATGCGGCGAGCACTTCGGCACCGTCCGGCTCGGCACCGGTTACCACACCCTCTGGCCTCGGCACTTAACGTCGGGGCAGCCACGCTCAGCCAGATCAGCTACTCACCTCTGCGCCCGCCGCTTCCCCCTGTCACCAAGGACTCCGCGAAGGTTAGCACCGTCCCTGTCCCTTTAAAGGGGCCGAGCCGGGGCTCCGCTACTTCCGCCCCTAAACAACATGGCGTCGGCGGGGAGAGGAGGGGGTGAGGGTGCGGACACGGCACCCCTTAAAAAAGATGGCGACGCCCCGGCCGCCGCGTTCGCGCCTCGGGTGACGTCACTTCCGGGGCGGAGGAGGCCGAGTGGTGCAGTGAGGGACAAACAAAAGGAGGCGCCGGAGGGGCCCGGAGACCGGTGGCCGGACTGAGCGGCGGGGGCCCAGGGGCTGCCTGCTGGGCGGCCGGGCGCGGCGGGCCCAGGTGAGTGGGGGGGGAGGGGGGAGGGGGGAGGGGCGCGAGCTGTCACGTCTCGAAACCCACTCCTACACGCCCGCCGCCGGCTGCCGGCCCCAGGCGCCCGGGCAGCTCCAGCGCTCCCACCGGGGCCGGCTCCCCGGGGCCTCCCGCGGCGGGTCTTTCTGTCTGCGTCCTGCGTCCTGGGTCCTGCGTCCTGCGTCCGACCCCTGGGGACTCTGGGGCCGCACCCTCTCCCGGGTGCCGCGGCGCGCGAACCCCCTCCCAGGCACCCCGTGCCGCCCTGCGCTCTACATACTGGGAGTTTCCGCCTGGGCTCCCCCAGGTCCCCTTGCCATCCCCTGGGTTCCCCCAGATCCTCGCCCCTCCAC
>PVJC01021645.1:0-28042 GCA_004026665.1 Murina feae
AGTCAGGGCGCATGCCCAGGTTGCAGGCTCAATCCCCAGTAGTGGGTGTGTGGGAGGCAGCTAACTGGTGATTCTCTCTCTTCATTGAGGTATCTATCTATCTCCCTCTCCCTTCTTCTCTTCGAAATCAATAAAAATATTTTTAAGTAAAATAAATGACATATAAACGCAAGAGAATTATGTAAGAGGTAAAATGGAGGAAGGTAAAAAGTTGTTTGAATACTAAAGTTTGTGAATTATTTTTAATTTTTGCTTATTTCTGCAACAGAAAAATTAGTTTTAGCGTAATAAAAGAAGATGACTAGAGGAAGTTTTTCATTCTCTCTTATAATGCCAATGTTGTATTTATGAAAGTGTTTTTGAATTTTAGAAGAGAAGGGTTTAGTTTTTGGTAGTTTGAATATTTAGTTTTCCTACAGCCCAGACAGGCATCCTGAGAGCAGTATAAAAACATGACATTAAAACAGTTTAATAATATATATAATATATTATATATGTGTGTGTGTGTGTGTGTGTGTGTGTGTGTGTGTGTGTGTGTGTGTATATATTCTATTTGGGAAGGTACACTTGATATTTCAAGATTTGAAGGGCAAATAACTGAGATTTCCAAATTTAGTTTTTTTTATAGTGCAGCCATATATCAAAATTCAGTCTTTGAGTATAATAGGATGAAATTTTGGTAAATGCCTGAAGTTATTTTACCATATTAAGAAAAAAATAAAGAATGTAGCAAGTTACCAATTCATTCAAGTTATTAGCTATGCTTATAACTTAAAGGCTTATGAAGTTTAAATGAAAAAAATGAACCTCTAAATATTATGATAATCTAGGCTAACATGTCATTCTAATGTTAGAAGCTAGTAAAAAAGGGTAATTTTAGTTTTGCATTTATGAAATACAATGAATCAGAAATATCAAACATTTGGCACTGAACCAAATGGCATTTTTACCCAGTTCCTCTGTAAATTTGTGACAGGACCATATAGGCAGTATTTTAACAGAAAGAATGACAGGTTCCCTTCCCCTTGGAACGTGGAGCATCTAATGGATGACCCCTTTTCATTGTGTCCGTCATGTGGTGAGGGTAGGAGCTAGCTCTCTGTGCTCTGTTTATCAGAACACCAGTTCTCGTAACGAAGGCTGTAAAATCATGGCTTACTCACCTCCAAAGGCCCCACCTCCAAAACTCTGAGACTCAAGAAGAAATTATAATCAAAAAAGTAGTATGTGAGTAAATGAAAAAGACCATGAACTATAATTAAAAAAAAAAAAAGTCTAGTGATGTTAAATAGAATTAAAATGATAAACGGTAATAAGATATAAGTCCCAGTAGGGTCTAACTAAAGATTAAATGATCTAACTTCTTTATTATATAAGGATGAAAAATGAAAGTTTTAATAAATTTTAGATTTTGGTAAGTATGATTATTATAATTCCCCTATATCAATAACAAAATTAGAAGCAAACGCATAACTCTGAAACATGCAAAAGAGAAAAAGGTATAAAAAATATTAAGTCAATCTGAAAGATGACCAAAAAGAGAGCAACAAAGTATATAGATAGTATATATGTGAGACAAATAGAAAGCACAAAATAAAACTGTAGGTTTAAATCCAAAGACATCTGAAATTATATTAAAGGGACTAAGTTCTGCAGCTAAAAGACAAAAAATTTCCCATCATACCGGAAAATTTTCCCCATTCAATTATGTATAATATGAAAGACATAGAAAATCTAAGAAAACCAAAAGGTTGATTTTAAAAGAATGCAAAAACATATACTTAAATATGAAGAAAATATTGTGATGAAGTTATATGAATAATAAACTTTAAAGCTAAAAGCATTTCTTTCTAGAGATGGAAAATCTGTTTATACTGATAAAATATTTAGTTCATGAAGAAGATATAATAACATATATTTGTATGCACATTATAACATAGGTAGTGAAACTATTAAAAAAAGCTAAGAGCTAATTATCTTAAAAGTCAAGATAATGTTTATTGCAAAGGAGGGGAGTGTGAATAGAAAGAGATTTTCAAAGGTTTTTGGAATGTTGGTGATGTTCTATTAACCTGAGCAGTATTCATACAAGCTTTGCCATATAACTATTAAAAATAATATAATACTGTTTTTTAACATTTTCTGTATGTATGGAAATTCTTGAGTTATTATATAAAAAGGAATGCTGCATACTAATATAAATACAGTTATCTCGTTTTGTTTTATATCTGTATATATAAAAGCCTAAGCAACCGTTTGACCATTCGATCATTTGACCGGTAGCTATGATACACAAGGACCACCAGGGGAAAGACGCTCAGAGCACAGGCATGGAAACATGGAATAGAGTGATGAATCTTAGAGGGAAGGGGAAAGGGGGGAAAGCAGGAAGAGATTAATCAAAGATCTTATATGCATACTAGAGGCCCCGTGCATGGATTTGTGCTCCAGTGGGGTCCCTCGGCCTGGCCTGTGAAGATCAGGCTGAAGCCAGCTCTCTGACATCTCCCAGGGTTCCTGGATTGCAAGAGGAAAGAGGCCAGACCAAGGAACCCCACCAGTGCATGAATCCATGCGCCGGGCCTCTAGTATCTACATATTTATCTACCTATAGCTATAGTCAAAATATATATATTAAATTTTTATCAACAACTATCTCTGGATGGTGGCTTTATACTTTCTTTTTCTTTTAATTTTTTCCTATAATATGTATTGTTTTTGTAATAAGAGAAAAATAAAATTTTAAAATACTGCCATTCAAGAATAGAAAATTAGGTTTCTAGAGAGACTAAAGATTGGTAGGAGGATATCTCTCAACCTTCAAATGGAAAATGAATACTTTATGGAAAGTGAGACATAGACACTCAACGAGAAGGAAATACTTGGAAAGTAGTAATGCCGAAAATGACTTCGGGGTGAGTATGGACAGCAAATTAGATAGAAGCTTGCAGTGTTCTGTGCCAGAAATGAGAGCCAGTGTTATTTATAGTTGTGAAAGCACAGACACCATGGCACAAAACAAGGACAGGCAGCCTCTTTTTATATATATATTTGGAAAATCTGACTGTAAGGCAACAATTATATAGCAAGCTAGTTTTAGCTTAAACTAGGTACAAGGAAGAAAATAGCCACCATGACCTAAAAATCATGATGGCAATATGGAATTCTCCAGTGGGATAATTTCTCTTTCTGGTTTTGTAAAATGTTTAGCCTCTGTCAATGGCAGCCCCAAGTTTTATCAAGGTAATGGTACAAACATGGATATTTGCATTTTTATCTTTCGCAAAAAAGACGTATCACAGTAGTCATACATGATGCAAACATAAGTCTGCATAGGAAGCTTGCATGCCTTCAAGGGTTCAACTTATTGAGAAAGAAAAGTGCAGACATTATAAAAGTGGGAGAAATGAATTCTGACACAAGACTGGCCTTTAAAAGTAGATACAATGCACAATGTCCAAAGGATATTGTAAACTGAAGGTGTCCAATATGTTAAACAGAATATGGCAGCAGATATCGAGGTGTCAGATAATAATCAAATTCAGATAAGCAAATGCAGACTGCTGCTAGGTCTAGGGAGGGCCAGGAGCTGGGTTGGTGGAGAGCAGGATCCAGTAAAGAAGGTTGGTTGGCAAGAGTTAGGCAAGAACTTAAGGCGAGCAGATGGACTTCAGGGCAGGATATCAAATCCAACAAGATATTGGGGTGCTGTATCACATCTTGCAAGATATAGAGAGGATTAACAGGACATATATATCCCTCAGATAGTATAAATTAAAATACCTAATTGAGAGATTACTCACCAAAGTATGGGCACAGCCATTAAAATAACAACAACACCACCAGCACAACAAGAAATGTTGAGGTGCACACAAGCTATCAAGAGCAGGAAGCTGTTAGCACTTTAAGTCTAAAGAAATAAAGGGAGAAAACAGAATCAAGAGGGTTCAGTAAGAACAGTAGATATGGAGGAGTGGCTGCTTGTCAGAGGCTGAAGTTGCCATAGAAATAGTGTCAAAATAAGGAGGAAAAGGCCAGGAAAAAAACTAGAGGTCAAGGGAATCCGGGTGATGGAAACGATAAAAAGTAGCTTTCTAGTGCAAAACTCAGGAAAGAGAGGGTAGAGAAGAAAATCTACTGGTGATGGCAGAGGAGCAAACAGAGAGGAACCTGCTCAAGTGTTACACAAGGATCCAAAGGTGAGGCCAGTCATGCAAAGTGGGCCAATACGCCAGAGCTGTCCTTCCTTCAGTCAACCCCAACATTTTTAAAAAATACTTCCTATCTCGGGCCAGCCCCTCTACTAGTTGCTGAGGATGCAAAAAGAGTAAATCCTTTCTAAGGAAGGATTTATAGCTTAGTATAGAAGAGAAGATAGAATATAAAGAAGGAAAGACAAAACAAGAAATCAGTCATTCTTGGGTTTGGAAGTCAGTAAAGAAACACCATAGAGCAAAAGACAGTTAAGGCTTGAAAATCAAAACAAGGGAGAGACAGAAGAAGATATCTGGGGCAGGGGGTGGGGGTGGGGAGAATCATGAGACATGGAACAGTCTTGTGCATTTGGGCATATAGCCGTTTGGTCGAAGTGCAGAATGTGAAGTAAATTGGAATTAGAAGCTACACAGCAATTAATCTCCTTTGGACAGGCTGTTCTAGGAACACAGAAGTGCTGATCTGAGTGAGTAGATGGCACATTGGTAGTAGCGGTTGGGCAGGGTGGGGGAATACAGAAATGGTCATACAACATGCTGCTGTTTTAGGGGTTTTATCCCTCAGGATAAGATGATGAAGAGTTAGCAGAGTGAGCCAAGGGATAAGTATACTGGAATAAATAACATAACCAAAAAGGAAAATATCATCAAAAGCTCACAGAGGGAAGAAAAGGGAAGCATCACCAGAAATACTGTTTACTTAGTTCATTTACTAACGTAGTGGTAGTGACTCATCTTAGAAAGTCTATCAACAAAAGATGCCCAACACAGAATGGCAGGGCCCAGCATGTGAACACCTGTATTGTGTATGCAGAGCTTTCCAGGGGAGAATTACACTGGATCTGAGAGTCATGGGTGGGCACGTTGGCAGCATCCTTTAAGGGGAACAATTGTGGAAATTCATGAGACGTCACTGTGTTCTAATTCATGCTCATCACATAGCCTTCTGAGTAATGCTTGGTCTTTTTTATATATATAAAGAGAAAAAAGCTAGTTAGGGGATATATGTAAACAACTTTTTGAAAGGGTTACCAGAAGAGAGATTTTTGACTAATATATTATCTCTTGTCAACTTAATTAATGGGCTTCTTTCATTGAAAATCGAGGTCTACCACTGTACCTTTACAAGACAATTTCCTGACCTGAAAGACAGACATTCTAACTTGGAATAAAGTAAAATTAGAAATAATTCTACCCTTTGGAGTCTCTTGGCAGCCTCACTCAGTTTCCCCTGCCAACCATGCGATGCCATTGCCTCTATTCCTTTAGATTTTCTGCATCTTAAAAATAGGTTGGCTTGTCTACAGAGAAACTCCAGGTCCTAAGCGGAAATCACACCTCTAGAAACACTTTAGTAAAACGATGACAGGAAGTATGTGGGTACAACAGTTGAACAAAGCACAGCCACCCAGGCTGTAAAATAAACTTAGCTTATCTCAAGTTTGGTTTTTACTTTCCAGTAAATTATGAAGGAGGCGCTATAAAATGGTAGAGAACTAACAGTTTTCAAACATTTTTCAAGCCTCCGGAATTCTTCCTCAAACTGAATCTTTATGAAAATTGTCGTGTAAAAATATGTGAAGTGCATGGTCAGAAGCAGGAAGAAACATCCAGGGGTCTGCTGGTTCCATTCTTTCTAGTTCCGCAGGGCATCCCAAGGAGTGCCAGGCTCAAGTTGATATCAGCTAACAGAATCAAGGAACTTGGGAGGGAAAATCGAGTGATACAGGTTTCTACGCTGGCTCTGTGGATGCTTGAGACTAGTTCTGAGATAGGATATGTGGTGATCAATAAAAGCTACAGAAACTTTTAACAAGGAACTAAGACTACCCCTGCCCGCACTGAATTTATGGCTTAAAACTGAGCAGAGCCCTAACTGGTTTGGCTCTATGGATAGGGCATCGGCCTGTGAACTCAAGGGTCCTGGGTTCGATTCTAGTCAAGGGCATGTACCTTGGTTGCGGGCACATCTCCAGTGGGGAGTGTGCAGGAGGCAGCTGATCAATGTTTCTCTCTCATTAATGTTTCTAGCTTTCTATCCCTCTCCCTTCCTCTCTGTAAAAAAAATCAATAAAATATATTAAAAAAAAAACTGAGCGCAGAGACCAGCTTGATCCAACATGGACAAATTCCACCCAAGGGTAACCCTTAGCCTCATTATATGTTGTGACTCTTAAAAACTGAAAGTAATATAGAAAACGAAAGTTATAAATACATGCATACACACATTTGCATATTTACACTTACACAGAAATCATCAGTACACTCGAGTCCAGCTTTAACACGGCCCTTAGTTTCACCCTGCAGAGCCACCTTTCACATTTTTTACTTATGTTAAACACACACACACACACAAAAAAAAAAAAACAAAACCCACAGAAACTTCAGTCAGGTCCAGATGCGTTTGCCATATACCACATTCTGTGTTGCTGCAAGACTCTAGTCTAGAGAGATCCACATATAAGTACTCATTTGGTTTGAGGGTGTGTTTTAACCATTCACGGCAAAACTTAGAAGAGACCTCAGTCTTTAGATTATTTTTTATGATGACATCTGTTACGACATCAAAAACGACCTGCACATTCCTAGTACCTGTGGAGCATGTGAAGCGGGTGTCTAATTCCTTTGTGTCCTTTCTCTTATTGAGGTTTCAAACTAACATCGAATGTATGCCGCTGCCTCTTCATATGTGTTCGAGCCTGCACATTCTGGAGAGCATATAGTGAGAAGGCTCTTTGTGATTTTTTTCTTCAGAGAAAACCCGTATAAAGACACAAAATGGTCCACAAAACTCCTCTGAGAAATCTCTACCACTTCCCGGGAAGATCCTGCATAGCCCTCCCCCTTCTTGAATACCCTGCCCCTGATTACATTAAGCCAACCTCAATAAAGGAAGCAAATTCTGCTAAAGGGGGGATGCTCTGTCTCTAAATTAGCTCTCTGTCTCACTGTTTCACTAATAAATTCACTTTCACTTTACACTCTATGCTGGATGGCATTTGAATTCTTTCCTGGGCAAAGAACTCACAGTGGATTTCGAACCTGGGTCCCTAGATTCCCAGAATGCCTGCAGCATGTTGAAAGGATTTTAGAGACAGAAGGGGCAGTTAGGGAAAGGGGGGGTCCATGGGTGAGGAATGCACACAGATCCAAGCTGCCGGATCGTTTACGAGAATGTGACAAGAGAAGGAGAAGAAGAAGAGGGGGCGATTGGGTGAACTTTGAAAATTTGAAACTGATACTATGCCGGGAAAAGAGAAAAGTGGCC
The DNA here is from genome assembly GCA_004026665.1 of Murina feae. Taxonomy (NCBI): domain Eukaryota; kingdom Metazoa; phylum Chordata; class Mammalia; order Chiroptera; family Vespertilionidae; genus Murina; species Murina feae. Next base: position 7,483 of record PVJC01021645.1, read on the forward strand.
AATTAGAAAAGAATGGGGACATAACATAAGGAAAAGTCCAATTAGAAAGCAGAATGAACAAGCAAAGAAACTATGAGTGTTTACAAACCCATAGACAAAGAGACTCGTGGGACTAGGTTTTTTCTTTTCCATTTTAGAGAGAGGGGACTCTCCCAGGTGGAGTTTGTATACACTTGCAATAACCTCCACACTTTTGCTTAAAATATTTTAGTCCAAGAATTTTATTCTTCAAACTTTGCAGGACAAAACCTGTGAGGAGAGTCCCACCTTGCCATTGCGGGCATCAATGTCTGGTGATTTTATTTCCTTATTTAACAGAAGCAGCTGCCCTCATTACTTCTGGACAAATAAGGAAGCAGTTTCATAATAAAATGGCCATGGGGATACTTTGAAGTTGCATGAAGCACCCAACAAAAGATTCAATGTTTAGGTTAAATTCTCATATTTGAAAATCTAAAATCCCCTCATTATATCATCACTTTCAATGGCTTTGTGTTCTACATTTTTTAAAAGAACACACACAATTTCATATAACAGATTTATATTCATTTCTAAAAAAAATAACCTTTATCTTTCTTGTGAACTCTGAAATTACAAGTAATTTATTCAAGTAATAGTTTATTGAGCACTTATTATTCATGAAATATTGTGCCAACACAGTTAAATATATAAAGTTGCCTCCTTGCTTAATCATGACAGAGGAAAGAAAGGTGAGAGTGGTAAAATTATAGAGTGAATTTGTAGATTTACTGTTAAGTATTATGATGAGTCATCATTATGTTCCTCACAGACTCACCGAAAATCTACAAGTTAGGAACCTTTCATCAGTCTCTCTTTTCTGTGTGCAATCTTGATTAGGTTATACTCAATGAAATGAGCCATCAAACCTGTTTCCTCCTCTCTCCCCTTTATTTATTTATTTTTTACTAAAAAGTAGCTTAATTTAATCATATACGTAATTCTCTCTGATGAAATTATTTCCTTTCCTTCATTATTTGGTTTATAACATTGACTACTATGATTATATTCTATGCTTTTTATTTAAGTCATCTAAAATACTATTAATAAATATTATTAACTAATACTTGACTGTTTTATATTTTCTAATCTAATAAAAGAGTGATATGCAAATTAACCCTCACTCCATTACACCCATAAGCCACACCCACCAGCCAATCAGGAGCAAATATGCAAATCAACACAACTAAGATGGCAGTGGCCATGGAGCTGGATTGAACTGGGCAATGGAGGAAGCCAGGGCTCTGTGGGCCCTGAGCTCTACTCAAGGTTACAAAGTTTCAATTATAGAAGATAAACCCCAGATACCTGCCAGGCTGGGACCTTGGGTTGCCAGGGGCAACCCAGGCTTTGAGCGGGGGACCAAGGCAACAAAGTTTCAATTATAGAAGTTAAATAAATCTCAGATACCTGCTTCCAGCCAGGCACCCCAGTAGGGACCCGAACCCTGAAGGGGCTATGGGCAGCCTGAAACGGCCCTCTGCCCCTCACCCAGGCTGGCCAGGCACCACAGTAGGACCCGAACCCTAAAGGGGCTTTCAGCAGCCTGAAAGGGTCATCAGCCCCTCACTCAGGCTGGCCAGGCATGCCAGCAGGTAGACATCCCCTGAGGGGTCCCAGACTGCGAGAGGGCACAGGCCGGGCTGAGGGAACCCCCCCTCCCGAGTGCACAAATTTTTGTGCACCAGGCATCTAGTTAAATATAATATTTAACTTAAGATGCTATACTTACAATATAAGTATATATATATATACTTATATATATTCTTGTTCAGGATATATTCTTGTTCCCATTTAGGCTAAGTCAATGGTGGGGAAGCAGTAGGAATAACAGCAACATCTTCTTTTAAGCTGAACTCTCAGAGTACATAAAATCTATAAGCCAAGGTTTAAGTAATAGAGTTTTTCTGTGGTATGGACAAAAAACTATATGACATATGGTTATTTGATGCATGTGGTACATAAAACACAGTGTTCCAGGAAGGCAGGTGGGAACTGGTGCACAAGGATTCTTCAGTTCTTGGAAGCTTAAGGCTGGCCTCTATGATTTTTAAACCAGCAAAGTATTTATATTATGTTTCTCTACAAATTTTCCTTTTTATTAAATATCTGGGTATGAAAATATGGTCTTGAAAAATAACTGAATCTCCAGTTTTTAAATAGTTTTTTTTTTTTATCTAGATGAGACTTGGCTTTCTCAAAAAAAGCAATGGCATAGCTTTGGTGCTTTTCACCCTTCAAGTTTTAAGAGTTTAAATTGCAGCATTTTCCTTGATGCAGTATTTGCCTTGATGGAGCACCTCAAAAAATTTCATTCTGATTGGCAACCGCAGCTCCCTGCATGGGTAATATGTTTTCTTGGCATGTTCTGATGTGACAAGTCAACTTTGATTAATGAGAATAGTTAAGTTTGTTTGAGATGGGCAAGTATTCGAGGAAGGCTGAGATGTCCATGCTAGAGAGGAGGTAGTATCTAGCACATAATAGTTCTACCATGGGCTGGAAAAATTGATGTCTTTCTCATTTCCCTGTCTGTTTAAATTTTCAAGCCTGATTTATTATCTGATTTTATGAGGTAAGAAACAAGGGCAGAACATATTAGGCAGCATATGGCTTATTTATCAATCTTTCCATTTTGAAAGTCTAAACTAGCATATCAACTACTCCTGAGATAAAAAAAGATCGCCAAAATGGGTCCATATGCCTCTCACTCTGAGTCAAACTGTATTATGTAACAGTTCTCTTCCTCATTCCTAAATTCCAGCTACCACTAGAAGATGCTCATTAGCAGTAAAAAGTACAAACATGAAGGTTGATTCAAAAAAAAAAATGCAGAATATTAAGGAGGCAGAATATAATTACTACTCATGTTGGACACTGCTACACAATAAAAAAACTACATAATAGTCAACTCAACCTCAAATGCTCGAAATAAAATTCAACTTCTTACTTGTTATGCCAAGATCTGTTCCCTTCCCACTTCCTTCAAATCCCACAGAAACCAGTCAGTGAGTCAATGTCTTAACTAATTAAAAATGTTTGGTTCAGGAGGTCCAATTCACATATACAATAGGAGAACTGACCAATATAAAAAATTGAAACTAAAGAATAACAAAAAATAGAAATTAAGATATCCAAGATAGAAACAACCGGAAGTATAGACTTGTCTTGTTATAGGAACTTTAACAGGACAAAACCATCCATAAGTCAACGTTTTGCAAAATGCATACTATGCACACTTTGGACTAGACACTGGAAAAGATTCCAAGTAGACACAGTTCCAGCCCCCAAGGAGACAAAAATCTAGATGAGGTAACATATAGCGTAAGCTTCAAATAAATGATTGGCTGATTAAAGAGTAAAGGTAAAAGAGATGTTAAAAAAAAACACAATCCATCCGACTTCCTCATCTTCTGCAAGAGAAAACATGGTAGACTCAGAAAGAATAAATCACTCGTGGGTAAGAGGAAGGAACTGAACTGGACTCCCACTCTTCTGACTCCAAGCCTCGAAGCATAGGGATTTTCACATCATTGGTGGACCCTTTGCTGAAAGAAATGACTTCATCACACAAAAAAAATAGCTTTATCACCAAAGGAAATAACTTTATCACCAAAAGCTAGGTGGCTGCAATTAATGGGCTGAGTAACAGCTGCAATTGAACATTGTTGATATCATAATAAGGTCATTTCTGTTCCAGCAATGGGATTATTTTAGGAAGGCTTTTGATGGATTTAAGGACCCTAAGTAAAATAGATCCTGCGGCAAAACCAATCTGTTGAGAAACATTTCCAATGCTACAACATAATCATTAAAGAATGTCAGCCAACCATCAAGACTTAGAGGACCCACTATATGCTATTTTCCTGGCTCACACCTGGGGAAATAGAAGGGCCCCAAAAGAGCCACCTCTGTCTCTGGTTACCCTGCCTCTTTCTAAATTGAGATACTGCCTCCAGCAGAACCAAGTGGAGCTGCTACCTCTGCTTCTGATGAGTTCTCCCCGTCAATAAATCTTCACTTATCTGCATAATCTGCTTAAGGCAACAGTCCAAAGGAGATTCTAGAGTAATTTTTCTAAAACTTTTATTTTTTGGGGGGTTCACATTAGGAAATACAATTTACATCATGATCTATTTATTATACACAGATATGTTAAATTGAAATAAAAGTTTGACACAAAAATACTATACTACTGCAACACCTTCTAATATTTCCTATTCCTTTTTATTCTTTATTCTTGAAGTAAAATATAAGTGTGGATTGTAATACATTAATTTAATTTAATGACTCTCTAGTAGATCATAACCCACTTGAGAAACACTATGAGACCATTTATCCACTCATTCCTAATATATTTATTGTCTACCCTGGGTCAAGTACTATTTGAAGTATTGGAAAACACATTCCTTGAAGCCCCCATAAAAGAAGTCTGACTACCCTGAGAACACCATGCTGAAGACGCCATGTTCAAATGGCAGTATTCAACAGTTCCGGCCTAGATTGTCCTTCAGAAATCCTAGACATGATAACCATGTAACAAAGAATCCATCTTGGAAGGGGGCGGTCTAGTCCATTAATCCAACCCTCAACATTCAAGTTGCCCTCAGCTATTTAAACCATCTCAGCTGAGACTCTAGACCTGGAGGTAGGGAGAGCTGACACCACTGTAACCTTACCAAATTACTGACGACAGGCTGCATGAGCATAATGAAATGGTTGTTGTTTTACACGACAAAGTTTCATGATTGTTTTACAGCAATAGATAGTACACTCCAACTTAAAGCAATTTTCTGACCCCACAATAAATGAGAATATTTTGACCCAATCAGCTTTTTACGATGATGATGACGATGAAGGATGAATTCTCCTTGCTTTTATTGTTTGGCTTAGTTTCTGTGAAAGGAGGCAATTGATGCTCATAAGCGCTCCATCTTTCCTACACATTGGTGCAGTTAGGCGATGGCTATCATCCAGTTCTGGTTAATAAAATATGATGAGATGTAACTTTGGGTGCAGTTACAAATAGGTATGATTCCTCTACCTTTTCCCTTTTGGACTAGGAGCACAAACTGAAGAGACAGAATTGAAAGATGGAAGTATCCTGGATCCCTGACTCCCTGTTCATAAAGAGGTGCTCAAGAGAGCTCTCTGACCCCCCACTCCAAACTCCAAGATGAACAAGAAATAAATCTTTGTTGTGTTAGGCTATGTAAATTAAAGCCAGTACTTGTTATTGCAACAGAGTCTAAGTAGTATAGCTAACCCTAACCAGTATAATTTTCATAATCTTCTAATATAATCATTCTGCATACACTACAAACCCTTTTCTTCCTCCTCAAATTCATTTCAAATTGTACTCAACTCTTCCCTGGAACAGCTATACTATAAGGCTTGGTGGGGAGGAGAAGGGACTAAGCGACAATGGCAACTGATTTCTTTTTTTAAATTCATGTACACAGACTTCAAATGGACCCTTCGTGCGTCCTAGCTATTCTCTTACACTTTCTTCTTTAATTCACTCTCCAATTTCCCAAAGTATTCTTTCAAACTCCCTTCACTTTCTTCAAATCAATACCTCTTTCCCCAAATTTATTCTCAGCTGATGACTTGCTTAATATTTTACTGACAAAGTTGAAGCCACAGAAAAGAATTTCCACATGTATCAATCTATCTGGGTCTTTCTATGTACATATTGCCTTCCATTTATTAATTATAGCTGAGCTGCCTATGCTTTTATATAAATCCAATGACTCTACTTGAGCTCTGAATCCAGTCCCATCTCTCCTACTCAATGATATTACTTCCATAATTTCCTTCTTTCTCTGAATTACTATGAAGCTTTCTTTACTGCACATTCCCATCACCATGCAATCATTGGTAGTCTCCTTTACTGCAAAACTCCTTGAAAAATATCATCTTTACTCATTATCTTCACTTGATATACGCCAAGTATTATCGAATCCCTTGAAATTACCCTCTGCACTCTGCCAAAGCAGATATTGTCAAAGTCACTAATGACCTTCAAATTGCCACATAAAATACATATTCTCATTTCTCATTGGATACAATTTCTTAACAGCTTTTGGAACAATTGATCCTGTGCTCCTTCTTGAAACACACTTTTTTCCTTTTTTCTTGGCTGCTGGAACAATGTTCTCTTGTTTTTTGGTGTTTTGGTTTTTTTGTTTGTTTGTTTGTTTTTGCTACCTCACTGCCTGATTGTTCTTAGTGTCTTTTTCTGAATTATGCTCATTTTTCCAATCTCTAAGCATTAGAATGGTCCCAGGATCAGATTTCAGACTTTGATTTTCCATTTGTATTTATCTTTCTAGTTGATCTCATTAGAATCCATGTCTTTCATTTTTAGCTGTGTCATGATGAACCCAAAATTTATATTTTCAGCTTCAACTTAGAGATTTTACTTCTGAACCTGAACTCCATACTCTCTTATATAGCTAACCTCACATTTTCCCACTTGGATCCTTAATAGGCATCTCTATCTTGGCAGAAGCAAAACCAAACTCTTGGTGTTTTTTTCCACAATTTATTCCTCCCACAATCCCCCTAGGACAGTAAGTGGCATCTTCCTACTAGATAGTCAGTCCTCAAAGCTTGAGGTCATTCTTGACTCTTCCTTTTCTAACACATCATATCCAGTCCTTTAGCCAAGCCTGTCAATTCTATTTTAAAATATGTATCCTGAGTCTAATCCCTTTTAACAACTGTCACAGCTCCCACACTATTTCAAGCCACCATTATAGCCCATGAAGATTTTCTAGTAACCTTTTACACAGTTTCCCTATAACCATTCTTGCTCTATTACAGACCAATTTCCATATTGTAGTGGAAGATGCTATAACATAATAGCTACAATGTGTAGCTCAAAGATGCTTTAAAGTCTAAATCAGATCACATTCTCTTATCTCAAATGCTTCAGATAGCTTTCCATCTAAAGTACTAAGTTCTCAGTGCCCTATGTGACCTGGCTATACAGTACCCCTCCCCCAACCCCTTCTCATAATACTCAGACAATTGCCCACTCTGCTCCGGCCACACTCCCTTTCTTTCTCTTTCTTAACTTCACCATGCAAGGTTCATCTCAAAGCTTTTGCATGATAGCTCTTTGTCAGGGACACTCTCTTCTGAGGTTGCAATGTGGCCTTTTCCTCATTTCATTTAGCTCTCTGCTTCAAGTTCATCTTTTTTTAAAAAGCTTTTCCTTGACCACCTGTGCTCTTGATCCATTATTTTATTTTATTTTTATATTTTATATCACATCAATAATATAATGGAGTTTATATTAGATGTGCTTATTGTCTTATGCCTGCCCCGTGCAGACCTAGAATGTAAAATCCATACAGGCAACAACTTGATGAGTTCTATTTGATGCCTTTTATTATAGAACCCAAAATATCTGGAACATAGTAGGTGCTCAATAAATATTTGAATAAATTAATATGCAAGTCAGTTTTAGATGATGAATGAAAGTCTCATATCTAGAAACTCTGAGTTCATGTGAGAAAACAAGTCATCTGCATGCATCCAGAGGCATCAGACTGACTAAAGTAAGGCTCCCAGAATATAAAACAAACTCAAGATGGGCAGCAAAAATAATAGTAAACCAAGGTTACTAATATCTTTGGCAACTAGCCACAGAAGACCAACAAGATAAAGCAGGAACCAGCATGGTCTTTGTGTGCAATATTAGCCCATATTTCTCCTTGTATAAAGAGAAGGCACATCCACATGAAGCAAATGCAGTTAAAACAAATGCTGACAACTGGTTATAAATTAAATTACTGGCATTCTCATTAGTTTATGCTTGTATAGGGAAAGGACATTAGGCTGTAGTTAAATGGGGTGATTTACGGTGGTACTAAAAAATTATTGTCTGGATTTCTCTTTCTGATATCTTCTCTAGAGAAAATACATATGCCTAAAATAATCTTTTCTAAACCTACATTTGTAGTATACAATTACACAAACATAAATTTACTTATGGGGACACCAGGACAAAATATAAAAATTAATACAGGTTTTAAAAAACACAGGATATACAGGTGCAGTATATATGACTCTGAAATGACCTTGGGTATATTAAGTAGATGAATGGTCACAAAAAAGAGCAAGCAGATGCAGTACAGACAGAAGTGAGGTAATCAAAAACTAGATGACTGAAGAGCAGAACACCATTAGCGGCATATTTATTCAGCTACAGGAGTAAGTTCTAATGAGGATGAATGGTTGGAATCCTGGAACATAAAAGAGCGAATGATCACAGCCTCAAAGAAATCCTTGCAGAAAAATGGGAAGAGAAATAGAGGCTCATCAAAGGAATTGGATTTCTTTCCTTTACACATAACTGATTTTGGACTATGCAGTTTTGATACCTTGTTAACTGTAATCCTTTAAAAGACTAATTTAATCAATGCTGTGTGTACCGCTGGAAGATACATATCTGCCAAACTCAACTTATTGATGTTCAAGTCACGTTCAACCTCACCACCTTCATGGAGGTGTGCTTTTTGTGTCTAAGGCTTTGTGTGTGTAAGGCTTTGCATGTGTGCCTGCCCCAAAACACGCACACTAGCAATCAACAAAGGAGAATGGAGATTATATATTTGGGGATAATATACACCTGAAATGTTTTTATAAATGAACTAGAGGCCCAGTGCACAAATTTTTGTGCACTTGGGGGGGGGGGTCCCTCAGCTGGGCATGTGCCCTCTTGCAGCCCAGGAGCCCTTGGGGGATGTCCACTTGCCAGTGAGGAGCAGGCCTAAGCTACAGCTGGACATCCTTAGTGCTACTGAGGAGGAAGGAGAGGCTCTCACCACCACCGCTGTACTGGTGGCCATCAGGCTGGCTTGTGGCTGAACAGAGCTCCCCCTGTGGAAGTGCACTGGCCACCAGGGGCAGCTCCTGCATTGAGCATCTGCCCCCTGGTGGTCAGTGTGTGTCATAGTGACCAGTCATTCCCAGTGGTTCTGCTTTTAGGGTCCATTTGCATATTACCTTTTTATTATATAGGATGATAAAATTCTAACCTCAGTTAAAGAATGACATGAATAATATTGTAGGATCTTCAAAATTTCAAAATCTTTCTTTTAATATAGGAAGAACTCAGTCCAAGTGGCAAAAGACTATACTAACTTGACCAATAAAACATATGAAGAGACTGGAAAAGCCGAGATGAAAGCCCAGATTTCCTAGTACTAGATATTATTCCTTTCATTTCACTAGTTCTCAGTCTTGGTATCTTTATTTTACAAACAAATAAAACACAACAAAATAACATCTTCCTTGACAGAGCAAATATTTTTAAAAAGTATATATTTGCATGTCTATTGCTCTGTTTCAGAACATAGCACAAATGTTTCTTTTGGTATATTTTAAGGGTTTGAATTGCAGAAATACTGAAAGGCTTCCTAAATTCTTCACATACACTGCCCTGGGTTAAAGTCACTCAGAGAAAAGTCATCCTGTCCAGGGTTAGAGTCACTGAGAGAAAAGAGTATGAGAAATGGGTGTTGCAATGTCAGCCTTTTCCCTCATCATGGCTTTCAGTGTTTTTATTATTTCTTTAAGGGATGGAAACACCACTCTGACTTTGTAGAGCCTATGCTGCAACTCAGCATCACAAGAGACAAGCTTTCTTCTTATTTGCGTGAAATTTAAATGGTGATGTATTATAGGCCTTTCTGATAAACTTTTCCATTGCCTACTTTCTTACTAACAGTTTTAGAAAAAAGCCATAGTAGGCTCTAAGGTACCTAATTTTCTAATCTTGAATGAGTAATGCTTTATTTATTTATTTTTATTTTTTTAAATTGAATTTATTTGGGTGACATTTGTTTATAAGGTCATATAGGTTTCAAGTATTCACTTCTATGATGCATAATCTGTATATTGAATTGTGTACCCATCCCCCTAAAGTCAAAGCATCATCCATTACCACGCATTTGGCCCCTTCTACTCCCCCCAAATCCCCTTCTATCTGGTAACCACCATACTGTTGTCTGTGTCTATAAGTTTCAGTGTTATAGCCCGAAGATGAGTGAAATCATATGGAATGAATCACGTTTCACTTGTGATTCATGCTGCATGATTCTTATGAGTCTGATATTATTATTATTTCAAGTAAAGAGACTGAGCTCCGAAAACATAACAACTATTAAATGGTTCTAATCTAGACTCCTATCACTGGCGAACTTTCTTTTAGTATAGTTCTTCTGGAAAAAGAAAAACCCTTTGTATTAACAAAATGAACATGAATTTAAAGATAAGATGCAAAATACAGCAAGACTTTCAATTTCCTGAAGCCGAGAATAGTTTCCTGTTCACCATTGAATCCTCTACACTTCACACACCAGCTTAACCACTAAAATGTATTGATACTTATTTGCAGGAAACTGATTATTTTTATGCTGGAAACTGATTTTTAACCTACTTTGGTTGCTCTGAAAGGTCAGAGCTATGCACCCATTGTTTAAGTTGAAACATTGTTAATTACAGCAAATCTCCACCTATTAATTACATGTAAAATTCTTCCTTGGAATTTCCTGCCTAAGGATATTGCTGTTTTCTCAGAGACTCAATAAAAGGCTGGTGAGACTCAGGCATCAGTGGGCAATCTACCCTAGTAGAGGAAAGATGCCACGCCTGGTCCCCCAGTTTCCAAATTGATTCTCTTCTAGTCTCTCTCTCTTTATTTTGTGTGCGGCCTCCTTCAGAACTCGAACCCTGAACAGAAACCCTGAACCATGCTGGACATGTAAGGGGCTTCAATACTTATTGAGTGTTTACTATGTGCTACTAGCTTTAGGTATAGCCTATTAAGCTCCTAAACCAATCTTTAAAGATGTTACAATAGCCCTAACCGGTTTGGCTCAGTGGATAGAGCATCGGCATGCGGACTGAAAGGTCCCAGGTTCAATTCCAGTCAAGGGCATGTACCTTGGTTGTGGGCACATCCCCAGTAGGAGGTATGCAGGAAGCAGCTGATCAATGTTTCTCTCTCATCGATGTTTCTCTCTATCCCTCTCCCTTCCTCTCTGTAAAAAATCAATAAAATATATTTAAAAAAATAAAAAGTAAAGATGGTACAATAATTATTCTTATTTTATAGAAGAAGAAACTGAGGCTCAATTAGAAGAACTAACTTAATAGGACCACAACGAAGTTGGGTTTCCAGATGGAAAAGTTTGGTCTCAGTACCTATAATACGATTCCACTTCTCAGCGTTGTTATTGAAAACACTTGTTAGGTGAAAACAAAATGGGCCTGGGTCACCTAGAGGACTTGGTGACCACACTCCTGTGTCTTTTTCATCTAACAATAGGACTGTAATTTAGAGCTGATTTTAACCTGGGGAGCGAAAAGCAATTACTTTAGAGTTGATGCTCTCTTGCTCATGTCAGTTCACCACCTAGAGGCCATTTTTACAGCTCAGCCTCCAAATCACTACATGTAGGAAATTATATCACATCTGACAGGACTCTTTTGCAGCACCACAGCTATCTCCATTATCATCTTTTTTCTGATAAGCTCCATCAGTTTTGTTGTTGAGCCATCACTCACTTTTCTTCTAAGACTTGATCTTGTCTTTTGCAAACACACACCCACCCCATTTTCTAGACCATTCATTTATGCATACCTGACAGAGAATTTGCAAGAAGGAATAATCTTAACTGAGGATGCTTATTAATTTTTTCATAAGAGATGAAAATATTTTTAAGTGGAAGCTGGGAGGTTTTCTTTATATAGATGTGGGGAAATGGATTATATTGTCAGCAAAAAAAAAATGGAAATGACTTAATATTTAATAAAGAAGTTCTTTAAAATTAGGACATAACTGTAGTTCTCAAAATTTTCATCCTATGAAAATTTTATCAGCAACTTGAGAATGCCCATAAATATAAACTATAAAATTTCATTTGTAAATGTTGAAGGTTTTGGATCTCCTTACATCTGTATCCCATAATCTGTGACCTACAATTTTCGAAGACGTTGAGTAGAGAATTACAGTATCGTGCAACTTAAAATATTTGACAGCATTCAGTTCTTCAACCTAAATGGAAAAATGGTCAGCCCATAATTTCCTGAGAGGCACAATGGGGAGAAGCAGACCCAACCCCACGTCAAAGCGTACAGAATCACGCAGACACACCAATACAAAATTAAATCAGACTTCCACCTGAGAATTCAAGAAATGTACTACCTTGCCCCAAACAGGTAAGAATCCGATTACCACAAGGATGGATAGTTACCCATGGCGAAGAAGGGGATTCCCAGCAGGGTGGAGTTGTACTTCCCATCGGTGATGAAGAAGATCCCTGCTGCGGTGACGATGGAGATGCACACCGTGAGCACCCCCAGGAGGCCGAGGAAGGGCTTGCTGCGCAAACAGTCCTTCATGGAGCTGGAGAGGGTGGCTGTGGTCAAGATCAGCACAAGGCTCACCAGGACCTTGCTCCTGGCCAGGATGCTGGTCTTATGAAAGTCTCTCCAGAGGCTAAAGGATGCTAACGAGTAGAGCTGGAGTTCCTGGTGCTCTTCCTGGAGCTTCCTCATAAGCTTACAGAACTCATTCTCCCACTTCTCCCCTATGAGGTCCTGGGTGGCAGAGCCATAGGTCTGGAGGTAGTAGGTGATTTGAATGGCTCTGGCTGACTTGACCCGTTGGTCCTTGCTGTTTGGCACTTCTACTACCCCTCCCAGTTGGTGTCCAATAAAACTGTTCCTCCCATCCTTGAAAACAGAAAAAAAGGGAGACGCAAGTTACAAGAGAGATGCATATTCCAGAGAACAGCTTCTTATTCTAAGTGAAGGAGAACAAGGAAGGCAGAAAGGGGCTTTAGCAATTGTGGAACTGATGTGGGTGGAGTGACATGTTAGAGTTGATGTTTAACCTTTTGAAGCCACATGGGATACCATGCAAGATGACCAGGATTAGAAAAGATGCAAAGAGTATTATGAAGCTCTGCAAGTCTTGCCACATGCATAGGAAATGTGCATAAATATTCTTTTGATCTCATCCCTACCCTTCTTCCCACCATTTCTTTCTGCAACAACCCATTGTGATTCCTCAATGCGGATCAAGTTTTATGATTCAGATTCAGCCAAAAATGAAGCATGGTATGAGTTAACATTTCAAAAGTTAAACTAGTTCGTCGTTTAATAAATACATGCTGAACTTTCTAGGGTTGACACACACACGTACACCACACACACACAGACACACAAACTTTACACAACACATCCATACTCAACCTTTGTATTCTGGGAATACAACTGAACATCATAGAACAAGTAGAAGTAAATATTGTTTTGTTTTTATAATAAATTTTATAGTGTTGAAATGTTTTTTGAAATCTTATATGAGCACCTACTCACTCATTATAATTTTCCCTCCAAATACATGCCTCAGTCTTACCACAGGGTGACCTCTTTCCCATAGAATACAGTAGACAAACTCCCTAAATGAGACTGCTAATATTTCAGGTGAGTTTATTAAAAGTCATCACAACTTCAGAATTACACATAAGGTAGAGTAGACAAGATCTTAAGAGTAGGCTATATTATCCTTCCTGTTTAAGGTACTCCTGAGGCAGACACTGATTTTCATCCAGTGTACCTTACCACTTAAAACAAAATCCATGACAGCCATTATTACATTTTAATCAGTATTTTGTTTTCTATGTTTTGTTTTGTTTTTGCCACAAAAACTCTAATGCCAATGGTTGTCAGATGGACTATTGAACCCAATAGCTGGTTGCAAGATGGAATATAACATTGAAAATGGGCTGCAGGTACTGAGTGGGACACAGGTATGAAGGTCAATTTATGCTATAAATAAACTGTTTCTGTTAGATCAAGCAAGCCATTTATCTCAAGAAGATATAAAAGAGTAGATTCAGAGCAGAAAGCAAATCTTTCTAGAAGGGTAGTACAGAAGGGCAACACACAAATAATGTCATAACCATGGTTATTTTCACCGAATTGTTATTGTGGACTTGTTTAGTACAGACACCTGTATCTGAGGTTCTTGTTTGTATTTGTATTTTTAACATGCACCAAAAGCAACACAAATGTTTGAGAAATTGACAGCAAGTACAAATGTTTTGAGTAGCATCATCCAGAATGAAGAGAAAAAAATTTTCTAGTCACTTCACATTCCCACATTTTCTCCACATGTTCAGTGGAAATAATGTTTCTGTAACTCGATCTGGCCAGCTGCAAGTGAACAATATATTTCTAAGTAAGAATCTGATTGAGGTTTTTTTCCTTTGCTTGGTTTGTCTCCCACTTACAGTCATCTTTTTAACTTACAAATATGAAACTAAAATCCCGGCTGTAGGTTCACAAAGCTCTATCTCCATGAAACCCCATGTGTTCTCCGATGAGTTGTAAGTAAAAAGTGCAAAAGCTTTGAGAAAGGTGTGAGAATCCTGACTCACACAGAGAGACTGTGAAATATAGTTTTCTGTCATTCAGTCCAGGAAACATAGACCCTTAATTAGGCTTGTTTACTTTTGTTTTAAAGTTGGTATAATTTTAAGTTCCAGTCTTGGTTTCTACTTCTTTGAAATCCCATCTGTGATGTTGAGTTGTGCTTTTGATTATTTGAAAGATTATTTTAAAAGCTGTACATATTCACTTGAGAATGTACAGTTCCATGTATCTTTACTCATGTTCATAATCAAAAAATATTTGAGGGATCTTTCACTGCAGAAAAAAGATTTATGCATCCCTTAGGCCTCATTTGGAGATTATAGTAGATCAAAGAAGATGCTGGTAATGTATCTGGACAAAAGTAAAAATTTAAAGAAGGCAAATATAGATTATTAAATAACTGATCTTCATTGGCTTTGTCTAATAGCTTACCTACCTTTTGAGGTGGTCTAATTTTCATTTTTTTATTATTTCATAAAAAATGTGGTTTCATTCCATTATATTCAAATCAAAGCAACAAATAGAATGAGTTTTTCTCTCTTAATCTGCTTTACTCCATGAACAAAAACAAAATAAGCAACGTCTTTGGATGTCCTTGAATTGAAAGCTCTATTGAATGGTTCACACTGGAGACAAGCCATTGGTGCAATCATTGTACTCAGTACAGTCTTGAGAAATATACTTTTATACATTATTTATAAAGGGAATTCTATAATTTTGTAAGGGGTGGCAGAAGAGTTATTCAGTTTCCTAAATTAACCAGTTCATAGGTGCCTCTATGTAGGAGAAAAAGGAAAGAATATCACATATGTTGTAATTATCCTCTGGACATGTAAGAAGCTAGGTAGGCTTAATAGAGAGAATACATAATCAGGAGTCATATAACCTGAATCACTGTGTACATCTCATTCTAATTGGATAAAAATCCCTTGTCTGGT
This sequence comes from Murina feae, assembly GCA_004026665.1. Classification (NCBI taxonomy): domain Eukaryota; kingdom Metazoa; phylum Chordata; class Mammalia; order Chiroptera; family Vespertilionidae; genus Murina; species Murina feae. The sequence continues at coordinate 22,896 of PVJC01021645.1, forward strand.
TCATTTCCCCTCCTAGTATTCCATTTTCTTATTTATACAGTGAGTAGATATGAGTACATGAGTAAATGTTTATGATACAGAAGATATTTTCAGCTCTATCCATATATATAAAAGGCTAATATGTAAAATGTCCCCTCAGAAGTTCAACCATGAGACCGGGAGTTCAATTGCTCACTATGACTTGGGCTGACCACCAGGGGGTGGTGTGAAACATGGCATCAGGGGGCTGAGGGAGCGAGGGAAGGAGGAGGGAGTGAGGGGGCAGGCAGGGGGAACCGTGTGGTGGCGGTGCATGGATGGAGAGGGAAAGAGGAGGCAGGAAGGTGGGAACCTGATCGGCCCTCATTGCCTGTCAGGCCTAGGGACCCTACCCGTACATGAATTTCGTGCACTGGGCTTCTAGTTATTCTATGAAAATACTGTCCAGAAAGCTACTTTGAAGACATCTAAATGTCAAAATGATATTATATCTAATAGAGCCACAAATTGATTATTCTTACATTCTACTCCACTCATTGGGTAGAACTTTTTTGTTTAATTAAATAAGCAACTGGAGGCTCTAAGAAGACAAATCTGCCAGTCACAGAGATGAACACAAGGTTCTGACTCAACTGAGACAACCTCAATTCCAGCACTTTCCAGAGTTCTATGGGGTGATTTCAGGGAAGTGAGGCTGGCTCCCATTCTCCACTAAATATTCTTTATTATTAAAACTATCTTACATGAAGATCCCCTTTTCCCAATATTTTCCTCTCCATTAAACCAATAGCCAACCATTTAACACAGGGTGATTCATTTCCTCCTTTCCCAGTGAAATCTCCTACACAAATTCTGAAATTCCTTCGAGTGCAGAATCACTTTTATGTCTCAATGAAGATAAATCTTAAAATAAAAATATGACAAGACGGTAACATATTACTTTTATATGATCTCCTCTTTCAGTGTTTCACTGAATTGAACTGTCATTATTAGGATGAGATAAATTGAAGTCCCAACTCATATCCTGTGACCACTTCCACTCCTCCTCAATATGTTTTCCATATTAAAGGTGGAACATATTTTCCCAGTTCTAAATAAAATCACGTAATGTCTTCACTTAAAACTTTCTATTGGCTTCCACTTGGACCAGGAATAAAATAAGAAACCCTTACCAGGCCTGCAAGGCCCTGCACGGTTCATTGCTGGTTGAGTCCACAGACCTCTTCTCCTAGTCTTCCACTCATGAATTCTGCACCAGCTTTTCTGCCTTTTCACCTCCTCCCTGAAGTTAATTTTCACTTCGTGGCCTCTGCACCAACTGTACCCTCTGCCTAAAATGCTTTTCTCTGTTCTTATGGTCAAGGCTACTTCCTCATGGAAACCTCAGCTTCTAATATATTATTTGAATCCCATCGTATAAACTAGACACCCCTTTCTCAGCAATCACTCCATTACATGGTCCTATTTTATTTCCTTCCTACTAACCATGTTCACCTGTAGTGACCTTCCAGCGATCATTTAATCATTCCTTTTCTGTCTCTTCCAGGAGAATGTGTGCTCATTGAAAGCTGGCGTGTTTCCTATCTTACTCACTGATAATCTCCCTTGGCCTAGAACAAAGCCTGATGTATAATAAACACGCCATAATATTTAACTCAGTGAGTTCACTCAGAGGTGTGGTAATATTTTTTTGGAGACTACTTTGCTAAGCGGGGAGAAGTAAGAGACAGCTCAAAGTACCTGAGGAGAGTAGGACCTCAGATGGAGAGAGGTGTGCATAGAAATTAGAGATAATACAGAAGAAAACAAACTTTATCTTTTTTTCCCCAATCTGCTTAGTTTAATGAAATATTTTCCCTAAATATTTCTCCTCTTCTACTTCCTCTGCGCACTAATAATGTGCAGTAAGCTTGTCAATGGACAGGGGGACTTAGTGAGTAGCCAGAAAAAGACTTTGTGTGCAGTATGGTTGGGATAAAGAACAGCACAAGATGTTCAAGATACTGAAGGAAATTGTGGGATTTGAGACTAGAGAGGAAAGGACAGTCTCTTCTGTGAGGACCATGAGAGGCATATTGACTTGGACTTAAGTGTCCTGTAGTAGGAAGCCACTGGTGAGTTTTAAGCAGGGATTACACCATGCTTTACTTTTTGGAGTGCTCACTCTGATTGCACTGTAGATCATGATTTAGGGAGTCGGATGACTCTAAAGGAAAGAGCCCAGTCAGAAGGTCACTGCAGTATTTCTGGTTCTTGATGCAGCATGAATAAAATGTCAGCTGAGTCAGTCCCTGGTAGGTAAATTGTCCCAAAGTGAATGCATGGAAGTACGATGGAAGTACGGGTCACGATGCTGTTCCACCACCATGAAGCATCTCATCACATTATCTCCCTAAGAGCAGTAATGCTGGGGGATATATATATATATATATCTTTATGTCTTTTTTAGTTTACAGTTACTACTTTGTAGCTCTTAAAATTACTGCCATGCAAGCTACACCTCTGAAGTGGAAAAGAAAATTAAACTCTCCGAGATATGATCAAAGAATAAATTCTTAAAGAGATACAAGACAGACATTAATGCTATAAAAAATTATGCAGAAAATAAATTACTCAATGATGCTTTGAAATTATGGGGAGTAAGTGTCATTTCTGTTCAATGTATGTGCTAGGCTTACGTTAAGATACTTGCTATGACTGCAAGACAATTTGGAAACACAGCTCCTGTCCAAGGCAATTGCAATTCAAATTCCATTAATATTTGATGAGGTAGACCCTGTAATGATGTTGGAAACTTTTAGATGGTCACTTGCCTTTATTGTTGACAAAAATACTAGTACCTTCCTATGTATGGTAGATAGTGATATTTCTAAAGGAATTTTAAGGTTTGTGTGTGCGTGTGCGCGCTAGTTTGTTTACACAAGATTTTTCCTCATATGTATTTCTTAATTTATCCTCTGATTTACTCTCCGTATCAAGTATACACAAAAAGTGGGATTAAATAAAATCATCAACAATCTTGAATTTTGTCTCTAGAGCTTTATGTTTAGTAGAAACACAGCAAATACAGAGAAACCAAGTTCCTTTTCCTTTAGTTAAAAAAAACACCACCAAGAGTCATTATTCAAAATGAAGGCTTTAAAGCATTAAAATGCTCTGATAAAGAATAAATTAAAATTCTTATGCATATTATTAAGCTAGGAGAGTGCAATCATTTATTTCTTGTTTCTTTTTTTCAAAGAGGAAGGTTAAAAAATAATTTTCTGTGTTGCTGAAATAAAATCCTATATAATAAAAAGCTAATTTGCAAATTGACTAAATGGCAGAACAACTAGTCACTATGACATGCACTGACCAACAGGGGGCAGACACTCAACACAGGAGCTCCCACAGGGGGAGCACTGCTGATCCAGAAGCTGGACTCACAGCTGGTGAGCAGAGTGGCAGTGGCAAGAGCCTTTCCCACTCCTGCGGCAGCACTAAGGATGTTCGACTAATGGCTTAGGCTCATTTCCTGCAGGGAGCGGGCTTAAGCCATCAGTTGGATATCTCCCAAAGGCTCCCAGACTGCAAGAGGGCACAGGCCAGGCTGAGGGATGTCCCCTGGGGTGCATGTATTTCATACACTGGGACTCTAGTAAGAATCTAATCTAATAAAAGAGTAATATGCAAATTAACCCTCACTCCATTACACCCACAAGCCATGCCCACCAACCAATCAGGAGCAAATATGCAAATTAACTTAGCTAAGATGGCAGCAGCCACAGAGCTGGAGTTGCCCTGGGCAATGGAGGAAGCCAGGACCTTGGGCCCTAAGCTCTACTCAAAGCTACAAAGTTTAAATTATAGAAGATAAACAAACCCCAGATACCTGCCAGGCTGGGACCTTGGGTTGCCAGGGGCAACCCAGGCTTCGAGCAGGGGCGGCAGGGGGACCAAGGAAACAAAGTTTCAATTACAGAAGCTGAATAAATCTCAGATACCTGCTTCCAGCCAGGCACCCCAGTAGGGACCCAAACCCTGAAGGGCCTGTGGGCAGCCTGAAATTATAGGGCTTTGGCTAACAGCTTGCCTCAGCCCCTTACCCAAGCTGGCCAGGCATGCCAGCAGATGGATATCCCCCAAGGGTTCTCAGACTGCAAGAGGGCACAGGCCAGGCTGAGCCCCCCCCCCTCCCCCAGTGCACAAGTTTTTGTGCACTGGGCCTCTGGTATAAATTATGTTTAACATAGCATCCTGGCATATCAATTAACTTTGACTTGGTTGGAAATTTTTAACATATGGCCAACTCAGTTCCAAGACTTAAGAACTTTCTTTTCAGTCACTCCTTGATTGAGGGTGCTATACTGGTGGAGCCTCAAGTTACCAATGACGACACAGATACTGAAGAGGGGCAGAGTTTGCCACCCCAAATATGCCTCTTTGAGATATGGATTACTTTAAGCTGGTTATTTCTAAGGTCCAGAAGAACCTTTGACCTTACCTCTAACTGCCTTAAAGAATTTAAGGTAGAAGGTCTGGTCCAGAGAGGAGCTAGCACCATGGATAACGATAGTTTAGTCTGGGAACTAGCCCAGTCCTTTCTATGTCACACTGTCTCAAGATGTTCCAGCAAACATTTGTTTACTAAACATTAACCATTTCCATCTCCCAGGTGAGGTTAATTGCTTTATTTCCCCCGGAAGTCTCAGACCCCTACCTCCTTCTGCTTAGTCCAGAACATTACACATATACAACAGGTCCTCAAATAATGTCATTTTAGTCAATGCCATCTAAACTAATAAAAGCGAAATATTAAAATTAACCGTTTCTCCGAGACAGGGTAAGCCACGCCCACCAGCCAATCAGAGCGGCTGTATGCAAATTAGCCCAGCCAACATGGCGGCCGCCACTCACAGACCTGAGTAAACAGCCCTTTCCATTGCGGCAGGAGCGAAAGTGAAGCTGCGGCCTCTCCACTTAAACTGGCTCTAGCAAAACACAGATTTGAAACATTTTAAACAATGTAACAATCATAGAATCCTCGGGAGCTGAAGGAAAGAGCAGCCCGGGCCTAACCAGTAAAAGTAACAATTGTTTCATTATAGACACTGCGAGGTGAAGCAGAGGAGGCTTCGTTAGTAGTTAGAAGGCCGCCTTAAAGGAACAGTGTATCAATTATAGAAGAT
>PVJC01021646.1:0-28043 GCA_004026665.1 Murina feae
CCCTCTGGGGTGAGGATCTCCACTGGGGAGCTTGACCAGCCTGCAAACAGACATTGGCCCCTCACCCAGGCTGGCCAGGCACACCAGCAGGTGGCCATCCCCAGAGGGGTCCCAAGCTGTGAGAGGGCACAGGCCGGGCTGAGGGACCCCCCTCCCCCACCACCCCAGTGCACAAATTTTTGTGCACCGGGCCCCTAGTCTGTATTATAAAAAGCAAGCAGCCCTAACCATGACACTGCAACAACCAAAGGCGGGTGGGCGGGGCTGCAAGCACAGTGAGGCGTGGGTGGGTGGGTGGGCATAGCTGCGGGATTTCATACGTTGGGCTTCTAGTATAAAATAAAAAATTGAGTCCTCGCCGGTTTTTCTCAGTGCATAGAGTGTTGGCCTGCTGCCTGAAGGGTCCAGGGTTTGATTCCCATCAAGGGCACGTGCCCGAGTTTCAGGCTCAATCCCCAGTAGGGGGTGTGCAGGAGGCAGCCGATCAATGATACCCTCTCATCATTGATGTTTTTATTTCTCTCCCCTTCTCCTTTCCTCTCTGAAATCAATAAAAATATATTTAAAAAATATATAAATTGACAAAATTAATCTATGTTGTTAGAAGCTGGGTAATGTTTTCCTTTGTGGCGGAGAGGTGAGGCAGTGATTAGGAAGTGGTGTGGGGCATCTTCTGGAGTGCTTATAATATTGTAATTCTTATTTATTTATTAATATATTTTTATTGATTTTAGAGAGGAAGGGAGAGGGAGAGGAAGAGAGAGAGAAAAACATCAATAATGAGAGAGAATCACTGATCAATTAGCTGCCTCCTGCATGCCCCACACTGCGGTTGGAGCCTATATCTTGTGCATGTGCCCTGACTGGGAATCGAACTGGTGACCTCTAGGTTATGGGTCTACCCTTAGCCACTGAGCAACACTGGCTGGGAGAGTTTTTCTCTTAAATTTACATCTGCCATTCATTTTGAGTTAATTTTTGTATATGGTGAGGTGAAGGTGAGGGAGGATTCACCTTTTGAATGAGGCACTTCACAACTATAATTCCAACTAAAATTATAGCTAATGTACACTAAAGTGCCCATCAGATTTATTTTTTAATTTAAAAAATCATTTAACTAACCTAGTTTCAAAACTACAATTCTTTTACATGAAAGCAACTGCAGTGGCTAATTAGGTCAAAACCTATTAGCTTTGGAAATGACAAATTGTGAGCCAAACACATTGTACTTATTTTCTGGTCCAATCAGGCAACAATCATTGGTGGCTGCTTAAACTATTAAGTGACAAGTTCCTGGGGAACTCTGTAATAGATCATCCAGTAACACCGCAACCTACTGAATAATCTTAGCAACACTAAACACAGGACACCCAGAGCTAACTATAAGCTTACAAAAAATATGGAGGCTCAAGGAACAAGAAAAACAATGCTGTGGATACAATCAACCAGAACAGAATGTGTGAAATTCTAGAGGATAAATGATAGTTTCTATAACAACAACAAAAAGGTATAAAAAAAGGACAGAGGGAAAAATAAAAAATAAAGATAGACGGAAGTGTTACAGACTAAAATGATCTTAAGAGACATATTAACAAAATGCAATGTGTAGCCTTTATTTAGATCCTGGAGAGAAAAAAAAATTATTGTAAGAGGGTATTTTTGAGACAATTGGGGAAAACAACATGGATTGATTATTAGAAAAAGTAAGAATTTATTAATTTTGTTGGCTATAATAATGGTGTTGGGATTGTTTTTCAATTGTTAGGAACACATACAGAAGTATTTATTTATAAGATTTTGAAACCACCTACTTATCTGCCTTGCTTTTAACAATATGCCTGAAGCTCCAACTTATCAACTTAGTTCAGCTTTTCCAGGGCTGAGCATGTGATGACCATCTAAAATGCGGGGCCACATTATTTAGAGAAAAGCAAAATGACTGTAATGTACTTGGTATAAAGGCAGGAAACAGTCACCTATAGTATCATATCTGAATATGCATAATCAGGAGGCTTTGCTGCATTTTCGTTACTGTAGTGAGTAGACCAGTGTTTATATTTCCTACCATTTGCATGTATTGTTTTTTATAATTAAAAGAAAACAACAGGTGTTATTTCTTAAAAACTAAAAATTAGTAATCAAAAAGGAAAAAAGGTAGGGGCATTAGTAGCAGAGAGCACGTTTAAAAGTATGTAACTAATAAGTAATGAGGAATAAAGAAATAAAATGGAGTCAGTATGGTCAAGTTGCTAAATTACTAAAACCAAGTAGGCTGAGGAATGAGGAAATTAGTGCATTCTTGCCTTACCTAGCCTGAGGACTTCAACTTTTAAACTTCTCAGTTGAGCGTAGATGCCTAGATGTACATTATTTCCACAGATAACCATCTGAACAACTCAGGAAGAAACGCTGCATCATCCAGACCACTAGACACTTGGGAGATTACCATCTTGGACCAACCCATCAGCAAAGAATGCAGGACTGATTCTTCTCTTGCATGTTTTTTTTAAAAAATTTATTTTACTGATTTTTTTACAGAGCGGAAGGGAGAGGGATAGCGAGTTAGAAACATCGATCAGCTGCCTCCTGCACAGCCCGTCCTGGGGATGAGCCCGCAACCAAGGTACATGCCCTTGACCGGAATCGAACCTGGGACCCTTGAGTCCGCAGCCCGACGCTCTATCCACTGAGCCAGACCGGTCAGGGCTAGCATGTTCTTTTTTACTCGAAGGCTCTCCGCTTTTCCTTCTCCTTTGGAACACTCTGGATATTACCCAGCGGTGTTTCCGTTTGCACGCCCTAACTCCCTTGAGTCAATCTCTGTCCTTTATTTGTGGCCAAAGCCTCCAGGCCGGGGTTGTCTGATTTCCAAGCCGAGGCTCTGGGTTCAAATCGGTGCACATACTGAAGAGGTGGCGCCGCTGGCAGGAAGTGGCCCCAGAAGCCAGGACACACGACGCCCTGCGTCACGGTGCGACCGGGAAGGACCTCCAGCTTTGCACGTTCCCAGCCACCTGCGCAGCCCCGGTGGCCTGCCCGCGCCTTCCGCGGAAGGGCCAGCGGCGCCCTACACCCCCACGACGCCTGCTCAGAGAACAGGCCGCGGCGCCCTCCAGGGCGGCTACCGCACCCGGCCGGCGAAGCGCCGGAAACCAGACGGAGCGCGTCACTCGGGTGGGCGGTGACCGTGGAGGCGGAACCGGAGCCGCAGCTGAGGGCGGGGCTTCGGAGAGCCTCCGCTTCTTATTGGACCTGACCGCTGTTAGTCTCGGCCTCCTTTCCGTCCCCACCTTTTCCGCGTTGGCCGTCAGTTAAATGACGGGCGGGGCGGGGCGGGGCCGGGCCAGTGGCGACTTCCGGTAAGGGGAGCGAGTTGCAGCCTAGGTGGGGCTGCCGAGAGGTGGAGGAGGAAGAGGGAAGCTCGGGCGGCGGCTGCAGTAGGTGCTGGCTGTAGGTTGTCGGGGGCAGCGGCGGCTCTCTCCCAGGCGGACGATGGACAGCCAGGGCAGGAAGGTGGTGGTGTGCGACAACGGCACCGGGGTAAGCTTCCGACGGGAGGCCGCGGTGGCCCCGGGTCCGGGTGGGGCGCACGGGCCCTGGACGCGCGGGGTTGCACCCCTGGGCCCTCGAGTCCTCCGGGCCAAGGGGCGCAGGGCAGCCCTTTCCGCCTCCGTGGATGTAGGGAGCGAGGGCCCTGGTCTTCCCGAGCCTACCACCCCCTCAGCCATGCGGGTCGGGGCTGCGGGCGAGGCCGGCACTGCGCGGGGATCCATGCCTGCTGCCCTGCAGGGGCCGGCTCCACGCCCCGAGCTGGGCACTTTAGCTAAAGGGTCGGAGGGTAAAAGACTAGGTGTGTGCGTTCGTGAAGGCTTCGTGGCCCCGGGCCGCCGGTGTGTAAAAAGGGGAAAGACCCAGAGGCCTTCCTTTTCCTGTGTAGGTACCGACTGGGAGGCAGGAAGCGGGCTTAAAGAAAAAAAAGAAAAAAAAAGGAAGTACTGTCAATGCAAGCCTCAGCCCTCAGCAGTTTTGAGGTTTTGTTTTTTTTTTTTGAGGGAAGTAGGGGACAGATCGGAGTGCATAATTCACTTTTTGTTCTGCATGCCGGGAATTTTGCCCACGGAGGCTACGCTGAGATCTGCATGTTCCATTGAATGGTCCTGGGGCATCCAGCACCCCTCAAGGGGTCCCAGTGTTAGTTCTGCTGAGCTTGGGGGAACTTCATCATTGTTGGCACCTCCCTTCCCCCCCCCCCCCCCCCCCCCCCAGTTTTAATTTTTTTAAATCTTCACCCGGGGATGTTTTTATTTTATACTAGCTGTACCTGGCCACGCGTTGCTGTGGCTCAGTCTGGTTAAATGGAAAAGAAAGAAAAGAGAAAGTGCACGTTTCTAATATGTTTAATAGCACAATGCTTGTGGGTATACAATGTGCCCTCCCAGGCGGCTGCCCCTGGCACGCTGCTACCCCTGCCCTGCCCTGCGCTGCCCTGCCCCGCTGGTCTAGCCTCGGACACTTGAGCCTCTGCAGCCCGGCCCCCGCAGCACTGGCCTGCACCCCCCACTCCCCACCGGCAGCCTGCACTCCCGCTGGCAGGGGCCCTTGCTGAGCAGCCCAAAAGCCCGGAGGAAAAAGGAGCTGAGGAAGCTCCCCCACCCTCACCTGCCACACTCCTGGCATGGGGGAGTGACCGCAGCCCTGAGCCCCAGCCCAGCCCCGAGGCTCAGCCCTGCACTGGTTGATATTTCGCAGCATGATAATTGGCATGCTGATTGAATTCCATCCCTGGCAGATCGAGTGAATTCCAAAATTCTGTTGGATAATTAACCGCTTCATCTGCTTCCACAACAGCGTCCAAGGACTTGTATGTGACTGCCTGGCTTTGAATGTTAGACTGAATAATATCGTTAAGTTTGTAGCGTGTGTGGCTTTTACGTCCAACAGATGGCGTTGTTTTTCAAAAACATGCTTTTACCTGTTTTTCCAAAAAAAGCTGTTTTTACATGTCACAGGTGTGACATCTATATAATGTAGGTATATAAAAACACGCGCATATTCGAATGCAACGTTGTGTCAAAATTTCAAAGCAATCGGGGAAGAACTTTCAGAGATTTGAGATTATGAACAAGTTAACATTTACATTTTTATTTATATAGATTATTGATTTTAGAGAGAGGAAGGGAGAGGAAGAGAGAAACATGGATGTGAGAGAGAAAAACATCACGGGTTGCCTCCCATTCGCCCCCAGGATCAAACCCGAAACTTGGGTATGAGGCCCTTCAGTGCAGGGATGCTCCAGCCAACTGAGCCACACTGGCCAGGACCCCCTGTTTTTGTCTTTAGGAGGTACAGATTACAGATAATGTTAGTCTTTAAGATAAGGTGACCAGTGGTGGGACAGTTCTGATTTTTAACAGTTTGTCCCACGTCCTGCGGCGTTTTAAAAAAGTCCTGATTACTCTTTATAATATTTTAAGTAATAATAAAAAAAAAGAAAAAAAAAGACCCGCCCCCCGTCAATGGTGTACTGCTTTAAGTCTGGTCACCTTACTTTAAGATTCTAAAATGCAAATAATTGTAAAAATCGGAGTAAGACACTGGTTAAGAAATTATTTGAAAGCTGTTTCTTTCAAACACATCCCATCCCCCTTTAAAAACGTATTTTGGGCAGCCAAGTCAGCACATTGGAAGACAGAAAAGCTACTTACTTTGGATGAGTTCCATAGAGATAATTTTCTCCTACATTACAGTGATGTCTAACCATTTTGGAGTTGCATATTTTGTGACTTTTCTCCCCCTTTTTCCATAAATGTGGTATATGAATTAAACAAGGTTTTAAAGCTTTAAAACCCTTTGCAAACTGGATTGTTGAGGAGGGGAAAAGAACTAATAATATTCACTGCCATAATACTTCCCTTGATGGAATTTGTTACAGACTTTTACAAGTAATAATTATACTAGCTCTATCTGAACTTAGTTAAAAATGATCTTGAGTACTAAAGCTTTTATATAATGGGACATCATACAAAATGAAATACTTAAAAACAAGAGGCAGATCTACTGCTATGGAAAGTTGTCTAAGATTTATTGTTAAGTTAAAAAATGATCCCATTTATGTGAATGTTCTTTATTAAAAATATTTATATGTTCACAGACTATGTATATGAAAGTTTTGGAGGGATACATAAAAAAATGTTCATAGTGATTACTTGTGAGACTAGGGATAACGGAGTGAGGAAAGATAAGGACTTCATGACTATTGGGAAAATGTTCTTTGTGTTTTTAACAAGACATGTACTGTTAAATTATCTTTAAACAAAAGAAACTAAACATTTATTGCTTTTATAGTTAAACTCAGTTAAAGGGACTTTTTAAGAGATATTAGTCTCAAGTTGATTTCTAAATAAATTTAAAGCTTTAAAAATTGAATTTAAAACATTTTGTTTTGTGAATATGCCAGATAATTCTCTTTAGAAATCTGAACCAGTTATGTTTTAATGGATTCCTCTTTTTTTTTTTTTTTTAATTTTTAGAGAGTGGAAGGAAGTGGGGGGAGAGTCAGAGAGAGAGTGAAACATTGGTTATAGAGACATGGCTTCCTGCACACCCTGACCAGGGCTGGGTGGATGGAGCTTGCAACCGAGGTATGGGCCCTTGACTGGAATCGAACCTGGGACCCTTCAGTCCACAGGCTGGCACTCTGTCCACTGAGTCACATTGGCTAGGGCTGGATTCCTCTTTTTTTTTTTTTGGAGGGGGGAGGGGTGATTCCTCTTCTATGAAGGCTAATGAACCCTATATTTGTAATGAGTTTTGTGATAATTAGAATAGGGATGTTAACTGTGAGCTCATTAAAGACAAAATTGTTTTTAATTTATGAGAGAGAGAGAGAGAGAGAGAGAGAGAGAGAGAGAGGAGATAGCTATTAATGGGCTGCCTCCAGCATACATCTGGACCACCAGGGTTTGAACCTTCAACCTGGGTATGTGCCCTGACCGGGAATCGAACCTGCACCTTTTGGTGTATGGGACAACACTTCAACTGAGCTACACCGTCCAGGGCCATGAGCTCATTTTTATGTTACCATTTCATTAGTTTAGCTATGTTAGGAAGCTGATTGTATATTATTGATTAGTCTTACTCTAATTAATAATTTAAGGATCTTGTTCTTTAAGACAAAAGATCAGTTACTGTACATAGGAAAAAGTGCAGCTGGTTCAAGTAAAAATATATTTGGTGTTACATTTATTATTTTTAAATTTTATTCAGATTTTCTATAGAAATAATCAACTTCAAATGAAGAAACAGTTCTGATATGTCCCAGTTTTGATTCCAGTCAAGGGCACAATCCCAGTAGGGCAGGGCGGTCCTCAAACTTTTTAAACAGGACCAATTCACTGTCTGTCAGACTGTTGGAGAGCCGGACTATAGTTTAAAAAAAAAACTATGAACAAATTCTTACGCACACTGCACATATCTTATTTTAAGCAGGCAGGCGGGCAGGCAGGCAGCGGCGGCAAAAACACCCGCATGTGGCCCGCGGGCCGTAGTTTGAGGATGCCTGCAGTAGGGGGCTTGCAGGAGGCAGCTGATTGATGATTCTCTCTCATCATTGATGTTTCTATCTCTTCCTCTCTGAAATCAATAAAAAATATATTTAAAAAAAATAATAAAAATTTAGAAAAATAGAAACCACTTAGATTCTATATTCTTTTTTATAGTCATCTTGATTTTATTTAGTTAGCTGAAGGCATAATGATTCCTTTACAATGATATGTTAAACAAGTTATTCAAATTTAATTTCTAAAAACTTGTGGAAATAGTTCTTTCCTTAAAGCAACTTGCCTCTTACACGTTTTAGGTTTTAAAGTTTTAATTATAGGCAATTTGAGAAGATGATTTTTTTTTACTCCTCTGGCAGGCCCTAAGTCGAATGCTCTAAGAGTAACTAAGTTCTTATGATCACATGCTGAATGTTGGTCCTTGTTCTGCTTCCTCACTAGCCCCCAACTAGTTTCTCATTAGGGCAGCCTAGGGGAGTAAAACTCATCCAATGCTAATGATTTATTTGCTTCATCCTCATAACTGTTCAAACCTGCGACCTAAAATAGAGCCACTGAAACTGGCCAAATAGGTGAAAATCTGGATATCTGCTTCGGTTTAGCTGCCTTTCAAGAGTTCAGCTCAGGCCTCTGGTGTTGTGTATTCTGTTATCAAACTTGGTGATTTCATCAGCAGTGAGTGAGTTCACCACCCACAATGAAGACACCTGCCTACCATGTGATTGGTAGTTTTTAGGGCCTAGTGATACAAAGTAGCTTATAATGCTAGGATAATTATATTTTCACTAGTGGCCCAGTGCATGGATTCATACACATTGTAAGGAAAATAATTAGAAGAAATATTTTAATATTGCTATTTGCCCTTTCTCTGTAATGGATGCTCGTCGCCATCTGCGGGGCAATCGGTGGGGTGATTGGGCCTCCTCACATCTGCCTTGGCTTGGCGCTGCCTGCTCAACTGCTCCACCATCCCTCTGTGGGCCCATCAGGGCCAGCAGCACCTCCACTGCCACCTGCTGCCAGTGCCACGTCTTGGACGCCTGCCGTGTTCCATGCCGCCCTCTGGTGGTCAGTGCACGTCATAGAGAGTGGTCAAACTCCTGGTTGAGGGGACAATTTGCATATTAGGCTTTTATTATATAGGATTTATAACTCCCATTTATATTTGCATATGGCCTGCTCTATCTGGTTATGTTAATTTATTTTGTTGAATTCAGAAGTATTTGGAATAGCAATAAATAAAAAACAAATTTGGTCTTTTCAGGATGATGTGGTTCAGTAGAGAGTCTGCCCACACACTGATGGATCTCGGGTTTGATTCCTGGTCAAGGGCACTTGTACCTAGGTTGCACTTTCCATCCCTGGTGCCGTCAGTGAGGGAGGCAGCCAATTGTGTGTGTGTGTGTGTCTCTCTCTTTCTCTCTTTCTTCCTGCTCCTCCTCTTCCTTCCACTCTCTAAAAATCAATGGGAAAAATAGCCTCAGGTGAGGATTAACGAGAAAAAAAACCTCACAACACATTTGGTTTTCCCTGTAAAATGCTTTGGAATAAATAGAATGAATATTTTGGTTGAGATCAGGATAATCACTATGAAATTAAAGTAATATACCAGTACTATCAGGTAAAACTAATAAAGAAAAATACAAATACCATAAGTCCAAGTGAATGAAGCTTTATAAATCTGTTTATTTTTTGAGAGGAAAAATATACTTTTAGAGCAAATGTACAGGAACTTTTTTTCATCTTTGCTTGAAAGAACATTATAGTGTTCATGTTCTTACCATGTGATGACTCAGTGGGAAGTAAGGGAGCCAGTTTAAACCACAGTGCTATGCAAAGGAAACTATATATGGTAAAAAGCTATTTCTTAAATACAGACTTATTGCACACAATGAGAGAACTAAGTCTCTAAGTCTTAACATGATTGGAGTAGGAGAGAAATTTCAAGGTTTAAATGATGCTAAATGAGTAGCTTAGGAAAGAATATTTTCATTTCATCACATAGTTTAGATTTATTAAAATACAGACTTTTTTGCAATAAAAGAAATGCTGGATTGTCTATTAGTTTCTATTATCAAGAAATAGGTTATTGTAATAATATTCGTGTTATTATAGGTATCTGTGCTTTCACCTTTGAAATAATGTGAACTAGTGCAGTTATTGCCATTTTGACCGAATTATCTTATACCCAGTAGGAATGCTAACACTAGATTACTATGGCAGCAAATGCTTGCAATAAATTACTTCAGCGGAGTAATCTCATTAACAAGTGAGTGATAGCTTTAATTTGAATTAAAAGCCACATTTTCCTTTTTTGTAAAGCACAGGAATAGCAGGTTTACAATTGTTTTTCTAGTTTCAGGTGGCGAGGAGGTTGTCTCAGTTTCTGTCTTCTTACCTCAGACACTTGGGAAATATTTCGTTCCTTGAAATATATTCAAACAAGAGTTTTAAGATATGAACTGTCCATCTGAACAGTTATAGTCAGAAAACATTGAGTGATGTGATTGTTTATAGACTTGCCACGTTGCATGATTCTGAAAGCGAGGCCTGATCATAGTGAGAGGAGAGGCTTATCAACCTTCCCAGGACTTGACTTGTGTCTCTTCCACCTTCACCTTCTATTATGATTTCTCACTTAAATCATTTATTTACATTTAATATGCTGAAAATGACTCTCCCAGACTTACCGATTCTTTTTGCAGTCAATTCATTTTATAATTTTCCTTAATACTTTGAGGTAAACATAAGAACTTTATTTACTTTCTATATTTGAAATACATATGTAAATTGTGACTAATGCTTATATTAGGCTGGTGATCATGACACATTTATTTATGTAGAAATTTCAGTATGGCGAGGATAATAACAGTTTCTCTGCCCTTCCACAACATTTCAGTTCACATCAAGTTCTGATCAGGGAAGAGCCCAGCTTGGCCCTGGCAGGGACAAGGAGTCCCTCGCCTGCTCTCTCTGGAGGCAGTGAAGACAAAGGAGCTGTGCTGCCATATGCCAAAGAAGCAGATTCCACAAAGCCCCAAGTCCACTCACCTCTAGCTCAACTCATCTTTAAAGCCTGTTCCTAACATATATTGCAACTGGCCTGAGCACACTTTCCCAGAACTCCTCCACACACACCAGAGGCCCACGTTTTAGAGTGGGGAGGGGCAGGAAACAGGAGAGGTTACCTCAAAGTACCCAGATTTGGGCCCCGAAGGGAAGAGAATCACTGCACCAGTGGGTACAGGTTTCCAGAACTCTCCTCTCTATCAGGACCACACAGCACCAAGAGCAGCGGTGACAGTATGTCTGAAGACGGAGTCCTGGTGGGCTGACAGGCATAACTTGTATTTCTGTGCTGCCAAAAGGTCACAGCTAAAGCTGGAACATTTCTCAGCAGCCTCCCTGCTAACCTTCCCTTCCCCCCTGAAGTTTTTAGTGACATTTTTCTTGCAATGTCTGCTCTTAAAAATAAGACTAAACACTGTATTATTGGAATAAGAATTAAAAAACTCTTGATTCTATTTTCAGTTTTACTATAGTTGTTAAGTCTGCTAGTATATCAGTTCCTTATGCATAAAATGGAAGTATTAAAGTCAATAATGATATGCCCTCATTGGAGAAGTACACTATCTCACTATGAAATTATTACCTGATACTACTAAATACATTTATCTAAATATGAAACTGTTAATAGCCCCAAATGCCTAATGTTTATTTTAATACTAGGGGCCCGGTGCACAAAAATTTGTGCACTCGGGAGGTCCATCAGCCCGACCTGTGCCCTCACTCAGTCTGGGACCCCTTGGGGGATGTCCACCTACTGGTGTGCTTGGTCAGCCTGAGTGAGGGGCTGATGGCTGTTTGCAGGCTGGCCAAGACCCCCAGTGTGGATCCTCACCCACTGGGGTGTGGCTAGCCTGGGTGATGGGTTGAGGGCCGTTTTCAGGCTGGCCAAGCCCCCCAGTGGCATCCCTCACCCCATTGGGTTGTGGCCAGCATGGGTGAGTGGCTGATGGCTGTTTTCAGAATTTCAGGCTGCCCACAGCTCCCATTGACCCAATGTCCCAGCAAGGCTGGCTGGACGCAGGTTTCTGGGGTTTGTTTATCTTCTATAATTGATACACTCTTCCTTTAAGCCTGGGCCTAGTAACGAAACCTTCTCTCTGCTTCAGCTCTGGCTTCTATAATGAAACAGTATTTAATTAGAAGTCAGGCCTGGCCTGCTGTTTGCTTCAGCTCCTAGGATTGAAACATTTGTAGCAAATATGATGTTCCCTGGAGCGGAGAGAAGCCCAGGTGGCCCGCAAACAGTTTCACTCCTGTTGCAACGGAGGCTGCCTGTTTACTCATCTCCCTGTGTGCTGGCCTCTACATTGGCTGGGTTAATTTGCATACAGTCGCTCTGATTGGCTGGTGGGCATGGCTTAGGCGTCCCGAAGAAACGGTTAATTTTAATATTATGCTTTTATTAGTTAGGATGATGCTAGTCCAGACTTCATTTAATTTTTCCCATTTTGGAAAATGAGTTGCTCAAATGAATTGCCAGAGATGAATGCAAGCGTGCTTTAGAATTAAAACTTTAGCTCTGTTGTTCATTTTCTAACATTTCTCTATTAAAAATAGTTGTTGCCCCGGCTTGGTTGGTTAGCGCAATGTCCTGACACACCAAGGTTGTGGGTTAAATTCCCTGGTTAGGGCTCATACAAGAATCAACCAATGAATGCATAAATGGGTGGAACAACAAATTAATGTTTCTCTCTTTCACTCTCCATCTCTAAAATCAATAAGTTTTATGTCCTAACCAGTTTGGCTCAGTGGATAGAGCATCGGCCTGTGGACTGAAGGGTCCCAGGTTCGATTCTGGTCAAGGGCATGTACTTTGGTTGCAGGCACATCCCCAGTGGGGAGTGTGCAGGAGGCACCTGATGGATGTTTCTCTTTCATCAGTGTTTCTAACTCTCTATCCCTCTCCTTTCCTCTCTGTAAAAAAAAAAAAAAAAAAAAAAAAAAAAAAAAAAAAAAAAAAAAAAAAAAAAAAAAAAAAAAAAAAAAAAAAAAAACACAATAAAATAAAATAAATAAAATCAATAAATAAGTTTTTAAAAAAGTAGTTGTTGACTGAATTTGTCCATTTCCCTCAATATTACTTTTTTAAATATTGAATTTTTAGAGGAAAGGAGAGAGAGAAAGATCGAAGTGTGAGCAAAACATCAATTGGTTGTCTCCTGCGTGCCTCCCACTGGGAATCCTGCCACCATGCCATCCTGGCACATGCCCTGACTGGGAATTGAACCGGTAGTCTTTCAGTACATGGGATGATGCCTTATCACCTGAGCCACACTGGCCAAGGCTCAAATACTTCTTGTGGGACCTCTGTGTGCCAGGACCTCTTTGAGGCAACATGAATTACTCAGCTGAGCTCCCTGCTCTCCTGAGGCTTTCTCTGTAGTGAGGGACTTAGGCGCTAAGTAATGAGTTTTCTGGTAAATAAACATGAACTTCAGTAGTAGTCAATGCCATAAAGGAAATAAAACGAGATATGATAGATTGGATGACCAGTTTGGATAATTTGAAAGTATCCATTTTAAAATATTGCATAAATGCAAAGTGGTATTTTTCAGAGGTCTGTTTATTTATTTATTACAATTGTTCCTCTTTTTTCCCCCATAGCTTCCCTCCTCCCAGTTCCCACCCCACCCTCCGTCCTTACCCTCCCATTCTCATCCATAGGTGTACGATTATTGTCCAGTCTCTTCCCGCACCCCCAACACCCTTCCCCCCCCCGAAAATTGTCAGTCCAATCCCTTTCTATGCCTCTGATTCTGTTCTATTCACCAGTTTATTCTGTTCATCAGATTTTTTATTCACTTGATTTTTAGATTCACTTGTTGATAGATATGTATTTGTTGTTCATAATTTTTATCTTTTTCTTCTTCCTCTTCTCAAAGGATGCCTTTCAGCATTTCATATAATACTGGTTGGGTGGTGCTGAACTCCTTTAGCTTTTTTTTTTGTCTGTGAAGCTCTTTATCTGACCCTCAATTCTGAATGATAGCTTTGCTGGGTAAAGTAATCTTGGCTGTAGTTTCTTGCTATTCATCACTTTGAATATTTCTTGCCACTCCCTTCTGGCCTGCAAAGTTTCTGTTGAGAAGTTGGCTGACAGACATGTGGGTGCCCCCTTGTAGGTAACTGACTGCTTTTCTCTTGCTGCTTTCAATATTCTCTCCTGTCTTTTGCTCTTGGCATTTTAATTATGATGTGTCTTGGTGTGGTCCAGAGGTGTGTTTTTTTTAATGTTTTGATTTCAGAGAGAGGAAGGTAGAGGGAGAGAGAGAGAGAAAGACAGACATTGATCGGCTGCCTCCCGAGCCCCTGTACTGGGAATTGAGCCTGCATCCCCGAGCATGTGCCCTCATTGGAAAAGGTATCCGCAACTTCCTGGTGCATGAGACGACGTTCAACCAACTGAGCTACACCAGCCTGGCTCAGATACTGTTTTTAAATTGATATAGTAAATACCTCGACTAACCCACTTTTACTATTCTCTTCCAGTTTGTGAAGTGTGGATATGCAGGCTCTAACTTTCCAGAACACATCTTCCCAGCTTTGGTTGGAAGACCTATTATCAGATCAACCACCAAAGTGGGAAACATTGAAATCAAGGTAATATTTTATTTATTGATAAATGAGGTTCAAAACCTATGAGATGTTCTTTGAATTAAGTAGTTTTAAAATATGATGCTATGAAAAGCAAAGGGGGAGGGCAGAATTTCTTATATTTTTAATTTATATCAACACCTGAAGAAAGACACAAAAACTGAAATTAATTGTATCTAACTTTAAGTATGGCTTGATGCCATTACTCTCTGAATGGAGTAAAACATGTAAGATTTTTATATGAATGTGAATTATAATTTTAAAAGAAAACCTGGTTTTTACGTTTCTCAGTTCCATATATTTGTCATCATATATGTTAGTGTTTCTTTGGGACCTTAGACTTTTCCTTTTCATGTTCTCATGGCCTGATCCCCCTACATTTTTATATAGTTAGTCAGGAAAACACAGGATGTACATCTTACTGTTTCCTTTTTTCGATAACATAATAACTGATTTCCATGACGTGCAGGAGGAAGCATACCAGTCTTTATGTGGTCTTGTTTTATTACCTTACCAGAAAGAGAAAAGAGGGAAGGTTATCATTCCCTACTCACTGTACGTGATACTAGAGACTCAGCATTCAACCTGATGGATTTTTCTCCCATAGTAAAGGGATTGGAAATCAAATGGGAGTTACGATATTTTAGAAGAAAAAAGAAACATCAACCAAAAGGACTATTGTCACCGATGGACTTAAATTCTTCAGGTGGCCTTAGGGTCATGTTATACAAAATGCAGCAGAATTTTGGGGCTCTTTCACTGAATTATTTGTGAACAAGCCTGCATTGTTGGTCTTATCTGGACAGTGTTTGGCAAGACTTCAGTGAACTACTAATATTATGAGTCACTCGAAACATGAGTTAGGGTGAACCTCTTTTGGGCATTTGTTTGAACTTTCTAGTAAGGTGGTAATAGGCAGTAGAGATTTGCTACTTGGTAGTCCTCTGCTCTTGGGATTAGAGTTGAATCAGCAATGAATAAAAATATAAACTAAAACTTAGGCTCTTTGTTAATTTCTTAAAGACTCAAAATAGTGAATTGTTCTGGCCTCTTGTTATTTTACAGATAATCAAATGGGCCACTCAAGACGACGAGTGTTTTCATTTTAGGGTCTTTTCTTTTGGGAAATTTATAGGATTCCTTACTCTCCTTTTGTGAAGTTTTGTTCTGATTGAATTTGATCTTAAGTAGACTTTGACTTAAAGTTTAATTAATAATAATGAGAAGGATAAATTTTTAAATGGAGTGGAAAGTCTTTTTATTCAGTATCAGGTTTGTAAAGAAGAATTTTTAATGTACTTTATGGATATTAACATTTTTGAGGTATTAAGATATTTCACATATAGCCATTTTTATTCTTCAACATAGGCATAAATTTTAACTCCCATTTTCTTGCCTTTTAAGGCCAAGTGATAGAAATGAAAGTAGTCAGTGTACTAATGAGATGATTTTTACTAAGGAATTCCCCAACAGCATTGCTTGTATGGTTTGTCCTTCTGTGTTCCATTGGCTCCGTTCTTTTCAATCTGCTTATTAGTCTTGTAAGTCTTTCAAGTTAAATTGTTCTTCCAGTAAAAGACAGAAACCTATAAAATTTAACTTGACTGCTGGAGCTTGGAAAAACAACCCTAACCGATCCTCTGCTTACCCAGCTACACCTTTCCTGTTATCATTTATTTTCCTTAATTAAGGTTCTTAAATTCAGTAATGAATTTAAAGAAACTTGATTTTTTGGAATTCCTCTGTCTAGTGTATTGACTTAGACTTTTTGTGTCTTGTTAGCTAAAATGTGGTGCTAGACTAAAAAAAAAACCTGGAAATTTAAATTATTTAATGAGTTAATTTTCATTCAGAAGTAATAACTTTCCTTGTTAATTTGGCCCTAATTATTAACTCCGTAAAATATAGTAGTACTGCATCTGACCTCAACCTAAATGTTCTCTATTGCTTGTATGTTTTAAAAATTTCAGTGAGGATTTTATTTAGGCCTTTTCTGACTCTTCTACCTTCTCTCTCTTCACCTTTCTTGACCTGTTGAAGTAGAATAACAAAAAGATGGTAAGTGAGGTTACACACATGCTCTCTGTTTGTTTTCCACTTTTGCTTGGTGGGGCAATAGTTACTGTTTTGTGTCCCTGTAGTATTGGGGAGGGGGGTAGTTCCATATTTTAATTTTAAGTACTTTGATCCTATACTTTCCTGATTGCATACAATGGACCAAACCAGAACTGATTTACTAACATAGTTTTTAATTGTTTTTCTTGTGTTTCTTATAGATGAATGTTATAATTAAAATGGAATGTGGTGTGCATAATATTAGAAACCAAGTAGTTTTTTTTTTAAGGATATGTGTGATCCAAAAGATTGGGGTGAAGTTGTTACATTTGGATAAATTCACTATGTTGATCAGTGTCAAATTGAACATTGCCCATCATACATAGCTTTTATATATATTTGCATTCAGTACAGTATCATGTGTTTTTTAATAAAAGTAAAAGTTTAATATGCAAATGAAATATAGATAGTAAAGAGTGGGGAAATTCCTATACTATCCTTATTGATGAGCAGATTTTATGACATTTGAGGGGAAATAAGTACACGGTGAGTCTTATCAGACTTTTCCATAAACAGCAGGTTTCTCCCTAAGTAAATGTGGCACCTTTTTCTTTTGAACTAGAAGCTTCTGATACATCCCAGACAATTTACTCTTTCATTGTGTTTTTTCTGTGATAGTCTAAATGCTTCTGTAGTAGGTTATTTTCACATTCGTTTTTTAATATTTGTAAGCAGCTTTGACAAAGATGAATGATAGGCATTTTTAGTGATATATATTTTAACTAGTAACAGTAACTTTGTGGAGTTTTTCTTTGATTAAACAAAAACATTTAAAAGTGGAAATTCTTATATTTATCCTAAATGAAAGATCATGCCTTTTCTTAATAGCCTAAGAAAATTTGAGAGGCTATGTAGAGAACTGTGGAGACTTAATTTCACAAGTACTTCTTAAGGAAATTCTTTCTAGGAGCTTAATTCTGGTTTTAAAGTGTTTTTGCTCTATTTTTCAATTTGAGGTGACATTGTTCAAATGATTCTTGGCAAATATAACCTATACTGCTTGCTTCTCATAATAGATAAATGTTTTTTAAACAGCATCTCAGAACAGTTACTATAATTTTTCATTCCTTCAGATAATAGGGGATGATTTAGGCTTGAGGTCCATTGATGAGGTGGATGGTAAAAATCTGAGGCCTGATCTGATCGCTTATAACTTGGTTCTGAGGTATGAGGGCAAGCTGCATAAAACTCTTAAATTTGGTTTTTGGAAGGAGAAATATGCTAAGGAAAGTTATATGTTTAGGATTTGGATAAATTTAGGTAGCTTGAGATACTCAAATTTTAAACTAACCTAGTAAGTTAAAACTTGTTTTCTTCCATTTTAAATGTTGTCTTTGTTCAGAGGGATGGTAAGATACTTGATGCCAGCCATTTCTTTCAGTTAGTCTTTTAGAATATGTATTTCCTAGACGTAGATACATGAGGCTTTTATTTTTAGTTGGTATTGGATCTGACATACTTAAGCTCCTATTCTTGCATGGAATGAAAATTAATATTCTGATAAAATTTGTAGAAATGTGAATGTATATCGATTTATGTAAATTATCTAATTATCTAGTGTATCACCTTGTACAGCAGAAAGATACATAATCTAAATGAAAGTAATTAACAAAATTATGTATTAAATTATATTTGTTAATGGCCAAAAGTAATATAAGCACTTTCAGGTATAAATACCTCCCTTAACATTTTATTAAGAAATGTTTAAAATTATACAGCAAAGTTGAAAAAATTTTACAGTAAAATCCATACATCCATCACTTAGATGCTGACATTAACATTTGCTGTAATGGTATATCACATATTTATCCATCTATCCATTCAACAGTCTGTCTTGCTTTTTGATGTATTTTAAAGTATCAGTATACTTCACCCTAAATAATTCAACATACCCCATGTAATTAAGTAGCGTTCACAAATACAGGGTTTTAGTGTTGCATTTTCCTATCAGATGATGCTAAATAGTTGATATTGAAGTCATTTGAATACTAAGTTGTGTTAAATTAACTTTATAAAATACTAGTTGCAACACATGCTTTTTAGAGAACATTTCTATGATCTGCTTTAACTCTCCCCTTTTTGTTGTTGCTTCCGTGGATTTTGCAGAGACCTTTTATTTTTAATGAAAGGTTTCTGCAAAATCATGGTTTTACCTCTGATCTTTGAAGAAATTATTGCTTTTAGACATTTTAAACTCATATACACAAGTTGTCCTCCAAAAATGTATACATACTTTGAATAATCATAAAGGCAGTGTTTATTATTCTTAAAAGAAACAAAATCAATTGAGCTATCAGCTATTAAAGTATGTATACATTTTGGGGGGACACCCTGTATATTTAAACCTGTTTTAAGAATTTAATTTTGCTGTTTCTTTTATTTTCCCCATGTTTTAAACTTAAGGTATTGTAGCAAATAGTTGCTATGTCTGATGCTAGTTTTTAAAAATTTCATCAGTACATGTAGAAATTAGGATTATTTAATATCTTAATTAGCTGATATTTAAATTAATTTTAAGTTCTAGGACATCATTACCTTTCTTATACATACAAAATTTGGCTTTTCAAATGTGGGTCATCTTAAATATGCTCTCATTGGAGACAAGACTTGTGAGTATTCTGCTTCATGTGTTATAATTTTTCTAGCCTTACACTTTAAGATAAAAAATGTTGCTCATGAGATAATTTTAAAGAATTGTTTCCTGTATCTTACTTTGTTTGTATCTCTCTAAATTTTAATTTCTCTTCATGAGGCCTATATAGAAACTTAATTCTAATTCAGACTTGTAGGTAGAAGTTTGTAAAATTTACAAGTTATATGGTGCATATATGCTTTATTGTAGTATAAAAAAATCATTTTTTTTTGCTTCTTTCATTATGCTTTATAATACTTGTCATTTTGATATTTAATACAAAGAAATGTGCTGCATGCATTGAGCATTTTTCTACCAGTTTTTTTCCCCCTGATGTGCTATTTCACATATCACAGGCCTTATTTTTTGAATATTTGATCAAAAGAAACAGATGAAACCTCATACAAAACCCTCCAAAATATGAAAATGTGGGGTTTATTTGTGCTAATGTCCTTCTTTTGGAAACATATGTATTAAAGGTAAGGTTATTTTATTGATTTAAACCATATTGTATATAAAAACGTATTAAAGTTGGTAAGGCATTGTTCTTGAAATAAAAGATTCTTGTGGAATGAAATACTTGATCTGAATGTGCCAGAAAGATTAAAATTATTCCCAAATTCAGCCAAAATATGAGAATATAATTTTCTGAAGGTATTTATGCAAAACTTGATTGGTCTTAAGCTTTGATATTATAATTTTTAGGATCTTATGGTTGGTGATGAGGCAAGTGAATTACGCTCAATGTTAGAAGTTAACTACCCTATGGAAAATGGCATAGTTCGAAATTGGGATGACATGAAACACCTGTGGGACTATACATTTGGACCAGAGAAACTTAACATAGATACCAGAAATTGTAAAATCTTACTCACAGAACCTCCTATGAACCCAACCAAAAACAGAGAGAAGATTGTAGAGGTAAGTTTTTAGATAGAATGCATAATGTATATGGTTCTGTGTTTGTTTGTTTTTCTTTCTAAAAATGTTCTTTCTTTTATCCTACCATTGTTGTTAAGGATAAAGAGAATAAAAATAATTGTTATTTCCCCCCATATCCTGTTTACTGAGCACCTGACTCTATACTAGTCATTATTTCTAAGTAGGCTATATTGGTAAATGAAACAAAACTTTGCTACCATGGAGCTTCTATTCTAGA
This sequence comes from Murina feae, assembly GCA_004026665.1. Taxonomy (NCBI): domain Eukaryota; kingdom Metazoa; phylum Chordata; class Mammalia; order Chiroptera; family Vespertilionidae; genus Murina; species Murina feae. The sequence continues at coordinate 20,129 of PVJC01021646.1, forward strand.
AGGGCAGAACACACACACACACAAAAGTGACTTAATTGAATGGTTTATTAGAAGATAATAGATGCTAAAGGGGAAAAAGAGCAGGTTAAGGGAGATGGGAAGTGGGGGAAGGTTGCATTTGTACGTAGGGTGTGGTAGTGGTGAGAAGGTGATGTTTAACAAAGACAGAGTAAGAGAGTTGGCCAGGATATATGCATTTCAGTCAGGCAGAGGGAGGAGCCAGAGTAAAGTTCTTAAAATGAGTGTAAGCCAGCATGTTAAAGGGTCAGCTAAGAAGCCATTGTGCAAGAGCAACAGGAGAGTAGATCAAAGAAGTAAAGGGGCCAGATCATCCAGGACCTTGTAGGCTCTTTTTTTTTCTTTAATACCTTTTTATTGATTTGGGAGAGGGGGAGAGAGCTGGAAACATCGATGATGAGAAAGAATCATTGATCAGCTGCTTTCTGCACATCTCTCTAGTGGAGATGGAGCCTGCAACTTGAGCACCCATGAGTGGAATCGAACCCCAGGCCCTTCAGTCCGCAGGCCAACGCTCTTATCTACTGAGCCAGACCAGTTAGAGCAACCTTGCAGGCTCTTATAGGAAACTAGAGGCGTGGTGCACGACGGGGGCGGGGTGGGGAGCTGTCCCTCAGCCCAGGCTGCATCCTCTCCAATCTGGGATCCCTCTCACAATCTGGGACTGCTGGCTCCCAACCGCTTGCCTGCCTGCCTGCCTGGCTGATTGCTCATAACTGCTTCTGCCTGCCAGCCTGATCACTCCCTAACTACTCCCCTGCCACCCAATCACCCCCAGCTGGCCTGGTCGCCCACAACTGTCCTCCCCTGCTGGCTATCTTGTGCCTATGGGCACCACCATCTTTGAGGGTGTGGCGGTCAATTAGCATATTCCCTCCTTATTGGCTGTGGGTGCTGCCATTTTTGCGATGGCGTGAGGGTCAATTAGCATATTCCCTTTATTAAATAGGATTAGATTTTTACTTCAAGTAAAATGAAGGGCTGTTACAGGGAAAGGACTTGTTCAGATTTAGATTTTTGTGGCAGCTGTATTGAGTAGATTATAAGGAGGCAAGGGTGGAAGAGAGACCTGTTTGGAGACTTTTTCAGCTATCTTTGCAAAAGATAATCATTATTAGGATTGAGGTAATAGCAGTGAAGTAATGCGAAGTGGCCAGATTGTGGATTTATTTTGAAGGTTGGACCAAGAATTTTCTGATGCATTACATATGGGTAAGAGAGGGTATGGCGCCAAAGGTTTTGACTTGAACAACTGGAAGCATGGATTAGGATTGGGGGTGTGGGCAGAGATGGATTAGGAGTTTCATTTTGGACATATTAGGTCCTCATTAGCTAACAAAAATGTCAAATAGATTGTTCTATGAGATAAGATCGGGTTCAAGAGAAAAGTGTAAGGTTGAGGGTTTAAACTGAGGAGTCATCAGGACATAATATAGCTCACCAACAAAGTGAGAGTGGGCAGTAGTCCACAGGCTAAGGACCTGGGAGACAGGAGAAACAATTGAAATAAGATAGAAAAGGTTACTGAGCTAAGCAGTTACAAAGAGTAAGAATTCCACATTCTTAGTTTAGGTAAGTATCTTCTCAAGGTTGTCTTTCATTTTGTTATATATGAGGTAGAAACTTTTTAAAAAATATATATTTTATTGGTTTTTTTACAGAGAGGAAAGGAGAGGGATAGAGAGTTAGAAACATCAATGAGAGAGAAACATCAATCAGCTGCCTCCTGTACACCCCCTACTGGGGATGTGCTCGCAACCAAGGTACATGCCCTTGATTGGAATCGAACCTGGGACCCTTCAGTCCGCAGGCTGACACTCTGTCCACTTAAGCCAAACCAGTCAAGGCGGTAGAAACTTTTAATAATTTAGTATTTTAGTAGCTTTCAATTACTACTTAATGTAAATATTTTGTGGTCTGTCTGTGTTTAGATGTTGATGGAAAATTTGGAAAGGTTTTAGAAGAGATTGTTTTTTGACAGTATTTTTTAAGTCTAGATTAAAACTCAGTTTTTGTATTAAATGTTTTAAAAATGTGAGATCATGGTTTTAGATACACAATCCATATCATTCCTTATGGTTCATAGGTTTTAATTTTTTTTCCTCTTAGCTACCCCTAAAACTGTGAAAGATGGTTTTTATTTTATGAGTTCATATTTTATTTTATACTTTCTGAATGATTTATAACCACTAATATTTTGTGATGGATAAGTGGTCATATATAATTGCTGTTTATTTTTAGTAACACATTACAAAATCAGATTGTAGAAATATTTTTGCATTAAAAGATATCTACCCACAGAAAGCTATTTAGGAAAGCAACATGATATCTGAATGAAAAACAAATTTTCTCTCAGATAAAAAGTTAGGGACATTATACCTGGATCTCTTTTACTATTTAAGATTATATATATACTAGGGGCCCGGTGCACGAAATTCATGCGTAGGGGGAGGGGCCTCAACCCAGCCTGCCCCCTCTCCATATTGGGAGCCCTCGGGGGTGTCCTACTGACGGTTTAGGCCCGCTCCCTGCTCCCCTTGGGGAGCAGACCTAAACCGCAATCTGGCCTCCCTTTGTGGGAGGCAACCAGGCTAATCAGGGGAAGCCACCAGCCCGATCACCATGCTGCTGCAGCCACTGCCAGTCACCAAGGTGTTTTCATCAACATGGACTCCAGTCCCTTCACCATGAAGAAACGACAACTTTCTTTAGGCATTTTTAAGATGTGTCTTTCATAGGATATGACATTTCTTTCTTTTTTTTTTTTTAATCCTCACCTGAGGATACATTTCCATTGATTTTTAGAGAATGTGGAAGAGAAGGGAAAAACAGAGAGAAACATCAAAGTGAGAGGAACACTTTGATTGGTTGCCTCCTGCATATGCCCTGACCTGGGCCCTGGCCAAGGAGGAGCCTGCAACCTAGGTACATGCCCTTTTTCAGAATTGAACCCAGACCCTGCAGTCAGCAGGCTGAGGCATTATGCACTGAGCCAAACCAGTTAGGGCAGGATATGACATTTCTTAGCTCTCCAGCAGTGGACTTTCATTTTTTTTCCTCCAGGAGTGTGGTGGAAAAACCCTAGATTGCCTTTAGGGATTCTTATTACCCAAGTTACTAAGAATATTACCAGTGGCATACAGGAAGCTTAGCCAATGAGCGGTCAGAAAAGGTGTTTCCTCTGTAGTTCACTCCAATCACCAGCTCTACCCCTGCTCTTCCAATCCCAGCTCCACTCCTGCCCAGACCAGTAACCTCTGGCCGAGGATACAGGTCTGGGCAGGGGACCCCAGACCCCTGCAATCACTGGTTCTGCCCCTGCCCAGGCCTGCAGTCTCTGCTTGAGGTTACAGGCCTGGGCAGGGGTGGAGCTGGTGATCGGAATGAACTACAGAGGAAACACCTCTCTGCCTGAGGCTGTAGGCCTGGCCAGAAGACCCCCCCAAGCCCTTCTGATTGCCGGCTTCACAGAGCCCAGGCCTCTGCAATCACCAGCTCTGCCCCTTGCCCCACTATAGCCTCTGGCCAAGGCTGCAGGCCTGGGAAGAGGACCCCCCCCAGACCCCTGCATTGCTGGCTCTGCCCGCGCCTAGACCCCTGTGATTTTAGGCTCCGCCCCTGCCCCTCTAGTCACTGGCTCTGCCCCTGCCCAGGCCCTGAGATCGTGTGCTCCACCCCTGCCCCACTGCAGCCTCTGGCCAAGGCTGCAGGCCTGCGCAGGGGACCCCCAGACCCCTGCTTTGCTGGCTCCACCGGTGCCCAGACCCCTGCGATTGCAGGCTCCACTCCTGCCCCTCCGATTGCTGGCTCTTCTGAGCCCTGGCCCGTGGGATCTCCAGCCTTGCTCCTGCCCAAGCCTGAGGCCTCTTGCCCAGGCCTAATGCCTGGGTAAGGCACCCTCATACCCCTCCGATCACCAGCTCTGCCCTTGCCCATGCCTGAGGCCTCTGGCGAAGGCCTCAGCCTGGACAAGGGACTCCCAGCCCTCTGTGTTCGCCTGTTCTGCCCCTCGGGCCCCCTGCCTTCCACCGCCAGCTGCCTGGCTAATAGGCCTGACCACTTCAGTGGCAGGGCTGCTATCTTGCGGCTATGGGCGCTGCCATCTTTGTGACGGAATGATGCCTAATTTGCATATTACTCTTTTATTAGATAGGCTGTGGCTGTGGGTGCCGCCATCTTTTGGCCATGGGGGTGGTCATCTTTGTGATGGAGTGACACCTAATTTGCATATTACTCTCTTATTAGATAGGCTACATACACACATGCACACACTCTCTAGAGGCCCCATGCTCTCGACATTCATTCACTGTGGATGGGGAGGCCCTAAGCCTGGCCTGAGCCCTCTTGCAATCCAGGACCCCTTGGGGGATGTTCCCCTGCTGCAGAGGTGGGAGAGGCTCCTGTCACCGCCTCTGTGCTCGCCAGCTGTGAGTCCAGCTTCTGGCTGAGTGGTGCTCCCTCTGTGGGAGCGCACTGACCATCAGGGGGCAGCTTATGCATTGAGCGTCTGCCCCCTGGTGGTCAGTGTTTGTCATAGCCACTGGTCGTTCTGCCATTTAATTGATTTGCATATTAGGGTTTTATTATATAGGATATGTGTGGCAAAATGCCATGAATTGGTTTCACAGTGCTCTAAGATCTCACCTTACTTTAATATCTTTTTATTTTTGTTTGAGAGTGCAAATTTGGCTATGAGTAATAAAGCCCTACTTTAATCTCACCCAGAATATTGGTTTTAGTACTACAAGTGCTTTTAATGGCCTTATAAATAAAAACAAGTTCTAACAGACTTTCTGGTTGATAAATGCAAGCCTTCTTCCATTTTCATCCCTGTGGAGGGGGATTAAAGGATGATGGAATAGAAATTGCTAACTGATAAGGATGCATTTCAGAGTTGTAAAATTTAAATTCTATATAGTGAATTGTGGTCAGTAGTAAAATTTCTAAATATCTAGATATTCAGAGTGGTAGTCAGCCCCTAGTAGTTAAGCAATGCTCAGTATAGAAGACCGAAAAAGTCCTGCCAACATTGTTCCCAGCCAACCTGGACTACAGGGAATGAGCATGGTTTTCCCTAGAGAGGACACTAGGAAACTCCTTAGTCTAATGTAATTCCGCTGAGTGGAGCTACAGCCTAGGCTCAGGTAGGAAGGGTGGGCTCAGAAGTAGCTAGGCAGTTCTATATCTGCCAACATTCAGGAATTGCTGCATTATTTTTGCCTTCTTGTCCTGATATTTTAAAAAAATATATTTTAATTGATTTCACAGAGGGAGAGGGAGAGACATAGAAACATCAATGATAAGAATCATTGATTTAAAAAAAATCATTGATCAGCTGCCTCCAACATGCCCCTCCCTACTAGGGATCAAGCCCCCAACCCAGTCAGGGCACTGCCGCTGTTGGGGAATTGAAGGGTGACCTCCTGGTTCATAGTTGATGCTCAACCATTAAGCCATACCAGCTGGATCCTACTGTACTATTTTATTAACACTTTTTTTCTTTTATACTGCTGGAGGTAGTTTGTTTTTGAATTAAAAAAATATTTCCCTTAAAGGAACAATTAAGAAAGGCTTGTTCAAATGTAAAATGCTTTCTTTTACTCTAATTAGCCATTAACTAAAACATTCTGAAATCTTTGCTTTGTAGCACTTATGAAATGCTTGGGGACTCAGGATAGATTCAAAAACCTGTCCTTAAAATTGGAGCTCTGACAGCAGAAGTTAATTGAGGCACAGAGCGCTAAAGTAAATGGAGGACTCTTTTAGGTCTCTTGGTTCTGTTTGGCGAAAAACATAATTATGTAACTTCTAAATACCATTTTTTTCCTTTGCATTTTCAGGTAATGTTTGAAACTTACCAGTTTTCCGGTGTGTATGTAGCCATCCAAGCTGTTCTGACTTTGTATGCTCAAGGTAGGTGAAGCTTAACTTTTAGAATAATCGATTCAGCAGCTATTTATTATGTTTTATGTCAAAGGAATTTGATTTTTCAATAAGTTGTAAATCCCAGAAAAGCACAACATTTATATGTTTATTTAGTTATTTTTAAATATTATTTAAATATTTTCGGTTTTTAAAAATTGTCAAATAAAATACATTTTATTTTCTTAAGTAAAAAAAGATTTCTCGATTTTTAAAAAAGTGCTGTGTTCCCTTTTTAGGTTATTTTGAAGTAAAAATTTTTTATGCAGTAGAGAATGAATATGGAATTTGGTTTCAGAATTGCTGGTTAAAAAAAAAAAACAGATCTAAAAAGATTAGTATAGACCGGCTGGCATGGCTCAGTGGTTGAGCGTCGACCTATGAACCAGGAGGTAATGGGTTTGATTCCCAGTCAGGGCACATGCCCAGGTTGCATTGCAGGCTTGATCCCCAATGTGGGGCATGCAGGAGGTAACCTATCAGTGATTCTCTCAACATGGATGCTTCTATCTTTCTAGCCCTCTCTCTTCTTCTCTGAAATAAATAAAAATATATTAAAGTAAATAAGTAAACAAAGATTAGTATAAAAGCATGCTTGTCAGATACATAATAAATACAATGAAGAAGGTAGACATTTGGGAGTACTTTCCTAACTTTTGAGATACAGATTTTATGGAGGGGGCTACTATATTTTCTTGGGACTGCCGTTAGTGCCTGCCTCCCTATCTATTGGGAATAAAGTATTGATCATGTTGTGGAAAGTTCTTTATATTCTGATGGTCTCGTTGAGGATTGTGGGGCTGTCAGATAGGTGCCACAGAGTCTGTTAGGTACTAGAAATATATAAAATTCTAGTTTATCTTGGAAAAAGATAAAGAAGCAGATAATTTTGATTCAGCACACTAGAGAAGGTTTCTGAAGGAGCTGACACCTGAGCCAATACAAGTCCTACTCCTTAAGCAGCAGTGTGCATGATCTCGTAATTAGAAAACACACTTCAACAGTAAGGTGAGCCATCTGACTCCACATTTGGATTAGTGAAAATCACCATGTAAAAAATACATACTGGGGTTTTTAAAGCTGCTTTTATTACTACATACAGATACTTAGAAAGTATTTAGAGGAACTAAGTGTGGCATGTACCTTAATACTCTGTTGTGTAGAGGATAAGGCAGTGAGTAAACTAGACTGGTCTCCTTGCCTTTAAAGCAATTACAGTCCAGCTCAGAGTAGTTTCTCCTTTGAAGAAGGAGTCAAAATTTATTTTTGCCAGGCTGGTGTGACTCTGTAATTGAGTGTTGACCTATGAATCAGGAGGTCACAGTTCGATTCCCGGTCAGGGTACAAGCTGGGTTGCGGGCCCAATTTCCAGTAGGGGGGCATGCAGAAGGCATCAGATCAATGATTCTCTCTCATCCTTGATATTTCTAGCACTTTCTCCCTCTCCCTTCCTCTCTGAAATCAATTTTTTAAATTAATTTGTTACTTTACAAGGAGTGATTTTCTGCATGTAGATAATTTTGTTTCACTAAAGTAAAATTTCAGAATTTATTTTATTTATTTATTTATTTATTTATTTATTTTTATCTTTATTGTTCAGATTATTACAGTTGTTCCTCTTTTTTCCCCCATAGCTCCCCTCCTCCCATTTCCCACCCCAACTTCTGTCCTTGCCCCCCACTGTCCTCATCCATAGGTGTACAATTATTGTCCAGTCTCTTCACGCACCCCCAACACCCTTAACCCCCCAAACTTGTCCGTCCACTATATTCTATTCCTCTGATTCTATTCTATTCACCAGTTTATTCTGTTCATCAGATTTTTTATTCACTTGATTCTTAGATTCACTCGTTGATATATATTTGTTGTTCATAATGTTTACTTTCCTTTTTCTTCTTCCTCATTCTCAAAGGATACCTTTCAGCATTTCATATAATACTGGTTGGGTGGTGATGAACTCTTTTAGCTTTTTCTT
>PVJC01021647.1:0-12407 GCA_004026665.1 Murina feae
GCATGTTCCTGAAATTGCTCCTCTCTGCAGCTGCATCTGGCATTTTTCTGGCTCAGACCTGCATTGGCGGAAGGTCTTGTTGGAAGGAGTGAAGTGGTGTTATCTTCAGATTCCAGCCCCGTGTCAGGAGGAAGCAGCTGATGAGTCAGTGGTGCTGGCCCGTGACTTTCCTAGGAGACCTCAGTCCCGTCTTCTTGACGCAGAGATTTCCATCAAGAGGGAAAGTGGGGAAAGCGAGAGAGACTGTATTGGCCACAGCAAACACACTCAGGACAGTGAGCAGGAGAGCCGGCTGGGCTGATGGCTGCTGAGGAGACAGGGAAAACGGGGCCTTGAGCAGGCCCAGGGGTTTGCCAGGAGGTGCTGTCACTGCCCATTGCTCCTGTGGAGTCCCTCACAGATTAGGGTTATGTGGGGGGGCAGGGGCAGGAGAGGGGGAAGGGAGAGCACACTGGGGCCTTCATGTTCTGGGGTTAAAAGTCTGGGTGTTTAGGGGAGGTCTTGGGGGCGGGTCAATACAACATTCCTCAGCTTTATGGGGTTCTCTTGATCTGCCTGCCTTGGGTGCGGTTGGCGGGTGGGAGGAGCTGGGTGTCTGCTATCTCTTACCCTCTGGTGGGGGAGGAGAAGTGCAAACCATTTACTCTGAAGTGTCCTTGGTTTAGGGAAGAGAGGCTTCGAAGTGCTGCTTAACTCTGTCTAGTTCCCCTCTTTCCCTCATCCTGGAGTTTCCCTAGCGTCTTATGCTCCAATGTCACTGTTACCCGTTTAGGGAAAGGCTGCCTATTAGAGAAAAGGAAACCCGGGCTTGTCTGTAGCCTGAGACATTGAAAGAGGAGGATTTTAGGTCCCGTCGTGCTAGTAATTGAAATTTAAGTGGGGTGATCAGTCTCCCGGAACAGCGTTTGTAGAATGAGGGGAAGCCGGTAATGCTGTGCTCAGTGGATTAACGCTCCTGGGATTCCGGCACTGACTCCTGCAGACCTTCGTTCATTCAGAACACCTCTCAGGCTGTTCCCGTGCGCCCGCTGCTGTGCCAGCCGCCACCCAGTCTCAGAGGAGCGAGGACGCACAAGCGTCACCCGCCCGCCCGCTGCAGCACAGGTTCTCGGAAGACCACCTGCATCTGAAGCCGAGTTCCTACTCCATCACGTTGTTCTCAAGTAAAATTAATACACTGAGGCGCTGTCCACCCCCCAGGATGAGGGAGCGTCCATCTGTGGCTTCATTTGCCCCCTGGTGTGTACGTTCCCTGCCTGCCTATCCACCTGCTGGAGGGCCCTGGGCTCTGCCACTCGCAGTGCTGGCTCGGGCTGCGGGGCAGGGCCTGGACGGCACTGTGGCTCCTGAGATGCGCTGAACAGCCTCTCCTGCCCCTGCTCACTTCTCAGGGGACTTTCTGACACCGAGCCTGTGGCAGTGGTCGCCTGGAGAACATGCGGAGACGCCCCCAGACCTTTCTGTGCTCCCTCCGGAGAGAAGAGCGCGCAGGCAGCCTCCTCCATGGCGCCCGCAGCTCTCCCCGTGCCCGGAGCCCTGTTAGGGCCTGAAGGGAACAACTTGGAAACCTCTGTTTCCGCCTCATGCAACCAGCCCAGAAGCTGGCTTCCTTGCGGAGCTTCGTTTCCCTTCTGACCTGCCGGAATCAACCTCAAGGGTGTTGGTGCTAAATGAAGCCGTTGCATGCGGAGACTTTTATTAATATGGATATAGATATATTATATCTATATCTATACACACATATTCCAAAAGTCTGTGCAGGGACGTGTGTGTGCGTCCTTAAAGGAGGTTATCCCGAATTGTGCTGATATTCCCTAATTTTTAGGAGAATCTGGGGCATGCAAATTTGCCAGAAATATCAGGCCCTGTCTGTGGTTGGTGCGCTCCTTAGAGAATGCAGTGAAATGCTGATTGTATTTCAGAAGCTTCGACTACAATGGAAATGTTAAATGGGAAACAAATAAAATATTTAAGTAGGGCTATTGTTACTTCATACCTTTGCAAACTCAAGTTGTGCCCAGTCAAATAGAATTATTTTTAAGTTTGACTTTATTAGTGGTTTCTGTCAGATTTATATTTGTACATAGGGGAATTATGTAAGGAAAAAACCAGTTTTCTATTTTCAACCCGTTTTCATCATTGACTGTAACTTTAATTTGAGAGAGAGAGAAAGAGAGAGAGAGAGAGAGAGAGAGAGAGAGAGAGAGAGAAAGCATTGATTTATGCTCCACTTATTTATGCATTCATTGGTTCTGACTGGGTCTTGAACCCGCAACCTTGGTGTATTGGGATGATACTCCAGCCAACTGAGCTACCTGGCCAGGCCTGACTGCAACTTTTTAAATTTTTTGAACACTCCTTTAGGTAATGATAATAGTATTATAAGAATAATATTTAAATTTCAACAAGAAGAAATAAATATCTTGAAAATTCACTTTCATTTTATTTTATGGTTGAATATATTTTGCTAGCCTTCTTTTTATAACTGTTTGGAAATCATTTTAAACCTAGAATACATTTGAAAGAAGTTAGCTAATTAACCTATTGGTGATATCTTATCTCATGTATGTTATTTGCCCTCTCAAAGTATGTGTGTGTGTGTGTGTGTAATATGTGCAGAAATTATATATACATGTGTATACACATTTTTCCCCTAAACCATTTGAAGGTGAGGTTTTTATTTGTTTTGGTTTGGTAAGCTTTCATATCTCCTTTGTTGTTGACTACCCATGTTCATGATTTAAGACATTTCGTCTGATTGAGTCTAATAAAAGCATTCTGGTCCATTTGCTTTTCCGTTATCAGGAATTTTTATCCTAGCTTCAATTTTTTACGCTCAGTTGATAGGCCCACGAGGAGAATGTGTAGGCAGTGGAGCCAGAGGTGATGTTTTTCCCGTGTGACTGATAATCCGGGGCAGGGGGTGGAGGGGAGGGAAGCGGATGGAGAGGGAGGGGTTCACTCCCGTGGAGACAGTGCTGCCCGGGATGGGGCCACCGGCCACTTGTCACTTCGCATGGAGTCATCGCCTGGTGCTGAAGGCGGATGCTCGCCTGCAGACCACGTCCTCGGCGCATGTGTTTCTCAGCTCTTCCTCCTCGCAGATCCCTGGTTTCTGAGTGTGAGGCGTGTTGTTCCGTCCCTCGTCTCGGGCTCCTTGTAGGCGTCGGCCCATGTGACGGGAGGCCGTGATTCCCGCGTGGGTCCTGTCTCCTTCCCGCGCATGGGAAGGCCTGTGCTGTCCTTCCTCGCAGTGTCCTCCTAGGCCGAGCGGCTCGGCTGCCTGCTGACGGGCGATGGCACCCCACGTGGCCGCTGAGCTGCTCTGTCAGCCTCGTCCCGGAGCTGTTGCCTCAGCAAGGCCGTGACCTTGGCCCCCGGGGTCTGCTGGGCTTCTGCATTTCCTGTGCTACACGCTGACGTTTCAGTGCATATGCACCTGTGTCAACCTCGGGAGTTTAACGTATTTTAACAGAAGATCGTCATTATTTCATACTCTGCTCTTGAGAGCTCAGGACTTCACTGTGGGCTCTTTAATTTTTTACCAGGATCTGACGAAGGAAGTGAGGTTGTCTGTGTTTTACAGGCGAGGGACATGGGACTGAGGGTTAGAATGCTTTGCTTCTTAGGTGCTATCACCCCCGACGGGGTCCCTGTGAGAATTAGACTGGGGGTCCCGAGCAGCTCACGCAGGGCCTGGGCCCAGCGGCCCTTCGGTCAGAGGCGGTGCCGTTGCTGCTGCCGTTGCTGCCGTTGCCGGTGAGACTCGCAGGGCTGGAGTCTCCGCCGAGGCTGCCCGCCTTCTGCCCCATCGGGACGTGGTCTGCGTTGGCTCTATTGATGCTTTTGAAACGCAGGCAGAGGGAGTCCTGGATGTGGTTTTGTTTATTATTCTTATGCCGCTGGGTTCTCACTTATTGCAGGTGTTGGTTAGAGACCTTCCGGGGTAAGAGTCCGGCGCCGTCCTTGCTGTTAGGCTGAGGCAGTGATTCCCCCCCCCCCCCAACCCCCGATGACACGGCAATTGTCCTGGATTTTGTGATGTTTGTGATAACTGTCAAATGGTTTGTTTGCGGTATTTTGAAATTTACTTTCACAGAAGGCTCCCCTGCCCTGTTGGATCTGTCCCTAATGGGAAGCATATGAGGTGGGGTCAACAGTCAACAGATTTCCTCCAGGAACCCAAAGACCCTTCCAGTGATTGATTTTGTACCTTCTTCAATTGGAGATCAATCATGGTCACATACTGGCTTCCTTTCATAGTAAAAAGGTGTGTAATAGCCTGACCAGGCTCACTGCTTGAGCATTGACCTATGAACCAGGAAGTCACCGTTGGATTCCCGTCATGGCACATGCCCAGGTTTTGGGCTCGGTACCCAGTAGGGGGCATTCAGGAGGCAGTCGATCAATGATTCTCTCATCATTGATGTTTCTGTCTCTCTCTCCCTCTCCTTTCCTCTCTGAAATCAATAAAAAATAGATATTTAAAAAAGGTATGTAATAGACAAAAAGCTATACTATAAAAGAGTAATATGCTAATTAGACCAGATGTCTTCCGGACATCATTCCCAATGTCCTTCCTGACAAAGCCAGCCCTGGGTGGAGCCACCTGGGATGCTGGGTGCCTGCTGGTGGCTAGAGGAGGGAAGCCTGGGCCCCGGGTGCCACAGGAAAGCTGGTGCCGGCAGCCGGGGGAAGGAAGGCCTACTTTTGCACAAATTTTTGTGCATCAGGCCTCTAGTAGATGATAAAAGAGGATAAAAGATGATAACCTACTAGAAGATGTAGGTTATGTTTCCAGGGTTCGGATTAGAGACGTTTGAAAAACCGTAGCAACTCTGCTTCTGTCCCCTCCATCTTCTCTCAACCTTGTTTATCACCATCTCCCCTTTCAGAAAAGTGAAGACAGACAGACATCAGTAAAGAGGTTCTACTCTTAATGAAACCACGAGTGGGTGCGGAAGATCTTTTCAAAGGATATCCACTAATGCCTTCCACTGCGTTTCTTCCTAATGATATGTTATCACTTTTTTTTCTCTTTTTGCCTTTTCTCCAGGGGTGACCTGGGCGGTGTTACTAGAATCAACAAATATGTTACTTGTTAGTACATTCTCCACCAACACTAATTCCTTCGTTTTCATGAATAAAACAGACGTTAGCTCTTCTGCTCCATTTCCTTTTTGTCTAATGGGACCGACTTTGGGGAGCCTGGGAAACTCTAAGTAAAGAAATCATGATATTCTGATTGCTGCACACCCCAGGTCCCCAAATGTCAAAAATAAATGAGGAAACGAAGGAATCAGAGATTCTACTAATACATGCTGTTCAAAGAGCTTTTCTTTAATGAACCCTTGCCAGAGGGAGGGAGTGTCTAACGAGGGACCGACTTGATTTATTCGTGGTGGATGTGCGTCCGTAGGATGGATATTTAAATATTTTATGCTCCCTTCCCTTTGGAGTAGAACATGCATGCCTTTTCTTTCCATGGTTTCTTTCATCAGAAGCACCCACGATCTACATCAAACATCACGAATCCACTCACCCTCACTCACCTGTGAGACCTCAGAATGGGCGGCCCTTGGTGTGCTGTGACGCCCACCTGTGACCTGACCTTCCTTCTGTTGCATCCCCTGTCCTGGTGAACGTGGCAGCCACCCGAAGTTCTGGAAGGCGGGACGTGAGGCATGCAAGACGCTGAGTCACGGACACGCTGTGTCAGGCTTACACACGGGCCCGTAGTTTCTCCTTTGGATGAGAGAATCCTCTGCCCTACAGCAAAAGGAGTTCTCTTTAAGGCAGTAGAGCTTGGATAGCGTGTTTGAAAGCCATATTCGATGGGCAGTCCTATGGATTCAGTCCACAAATACTGTTCAGGTGCCAGCAGAAGTGGAGTGCAGTGGTGATGGGGCACCTTCAGACTGTCTCCTCCAGGATCATTTCCCACCCTGGTCCCTCCGCTCTCTGGCCTGGAAAGAAAAGTAATATCGCCTCCTGGGAGGTGAGCCCAGGAAGGGGGAGGGGGAGTTTAGGTCATTCTCTTCACGCTTTTCTTATCGGCGGCCCCGGGCTGACTGTTGCCCTCTTCCTATCAACAGTTCTCTCTCAGGGCAGCCCTCCCTCAGGGACTCTGCTTCTGGTTTCCAGTATCTTTCCACTTTGTTCCTTTGGGGCTGGGGGTAACAATAACCCTGCTGTTACTACCTGAGAACCCCACCCTCCTTCCCATACCCTTATCCTTTATTAAATCCAACACCAACTACCTTAAGTTCAGGTGGCCCCGTTTCCTCTGGGGCCCTGACTTACACGATGCTAGTCCAGGAACACCTCCATGATGCTCCGACATCGGCGGTGGCATGAGGAGGAGGTGAGGGTGCGGAGAAAGCCGTGGAGATGTGCAGGCAAAGAACCTCAGCAGAGAACACCCACAGCTCTCTTCCTGGAATGGTGGATGGGCAGCCAGGGGGACTGGGCGGTTGGAACTGAGGAAGCAAATGGGAGAGGAGTGGGAACTTGAGTCAGAGGGCTAGCAGAACGAGTGGGAAGACCATAGAGTTCCTTACGAGCTCATTTTCATGATGAGCTTGGAAATGACTTGGAGGTAATGACAGACTTGTAAGTGTTCCTGTGACTGCTATTTGGGAGGATAGACTGTGTGGGGGGAGAGGTGGAGGCGGGAGGCCAGGTAGGAGACTTGAGGAAGATGATGGTGATTGTAGCAGCAAAGATGGTGGAAAATGGTGGGATTTGGTATGGGAACAGGATTTGCCAGTGGATATAGGATGTCAAGAGAGGAATCCAGATTCATGCCAAATTTAGCAACTGGGTGGATGAATCTGACATTTTTTAAAAATATGTTTTTATTGATTTCAGAGAAGAAGGAAGAGGGAGAGATAGAAACATCAATGATGAGAGAGAATCATGGATCGGTTGCCTCCTACATGCCTCCTACTGGGGATCGAGCCCAAAACCTAGGCATGTGTCCTTGACCGGAATTGAACCCAGGACCCTTCAGTCTGCAGGCTGACACTCTGTCCACTGAGCCAAACCAACCAGCCAGGGTGAATCTGGCATTTTTGATATGAAAACAACCATTAGAGGAAGAGTTTAGGGAGGAAGTTCAGAAATTTGATTTTGGATTTGTTAAATTTGAGATGCATTGAAGTGGTATTGAGTGGTCTTGAGTGTGAAGTTCATGGGAAATGTCTAAGGTTAGAGATACAAATTTAGGAATCATCCACATATATGTTGTACTTAAAGTCAAGACATTAAAATTATCTAGACTGTTGATTTCAAACGCCTTAGTTGGATATTTGTAAATATAATTTTTACTGTATATTTATGGTGGCTGGATCAGTCCTGTCAACCTTTAGAAATGTCATTATGAAGACTAGACATAAAATTTCATAAAAAATAAAGAACTTGTACATTTTATACAACATAAGCAACCCATAAATGTGCATATCTATAAAAATACTGACATGTATGTAAACTCAGGTGGACATATGAAGTGCATATAACACATAGATTATGTTTGAAAATATTGTGTCTCTTTGAAAGGCATTTTTATTTAAATGTCAGAAAATGACAGTAATCACTAATTTTTTTGCCAAAGAGAATTAAGTTATAGCTCCAAGAAAAGACCATAAGGAGCATCAGTGCATCTGTCCTTGAAATGTCAATCTACTTTTAAAATGCAATTATTTGAAGCCATTTGTTTACAGTATAGCATCTTTATATGTCCACATTTCAAACACGTGGGCCTTCTGTGATTTATCCCTAACTTTTTAGGATTTTTAATAAAAGGCAATTTGCAATAGTCAAGAAATCTGTTACTCACAACACAGTGAGGAGGGTGAATTTCTAGGGTATTTTATCACTGATCACCCATGTGAACTTACAACACTAAACACTGTGTAGGCTTAACTTCGCCAGAACCCGTAGCATTTGACATATGTACTAGAGGCCCTATGCATGAAATTCCTGCAAGAGTAGGCCTTCCTTCCCCCGGCTGCTGGCACTGGCTTCCCTCTGGCACCCAGGACCCAGACTTCCTTCGCAGCCCCGGCTTCGTCTGGAAAGTTGTCCAGAAGGACGTCTGATCTAATTAGCATGTTCTATTATTATTATGTATCAATATAGATATAGATACATTGATTTTAGAGAGGAAGGGAGAGGGAGAGAAACATCAACGATGAGAGAGGATCTTTGATTGGCTGCCTCCTATGTGCCCACTACTTGTGATCGAGCCCACAACCCAGGCATGTGCCCTGACCAGGAATTGAACCATGACCTCCTGATTCATAGGTCAGTGCTCAATCACTGAGCCACACCGGCCTGGCCCAGAGCCTTTAGCTTTTACTTGCTCTGTGTTAGTGTTCATCTGCGGAAGACATGTCTGAACCACAAGTTCACCAGTTTAAAAACCTTAGAAAAACAGTGAATTGCTTATCTTTTCTAGAAAGAAGTATTTTCAATGAGTTACGTGTCAAGTTACGTGCCATCTTTGAGAGCTGCCTCGCCTCTAAACCACGGCCCTCCCCCGCCCCCCCGTCTCCCACCCCCAGTTCCCTTTCAGTGTCATAACTGTATTCCCTGGTAGCTGTTCTTTTTTTCTCTGAAGTATAAGTTGGCCCCCACAGTCTTTGATTATAGACTCTCAGGACTGAGAGTTGAGACAGACCTTAGAAATGATCTCTTTCAACCTCTTCTGTGATACAGAATGGCCGCCACATGCTTAAACTAGTTATTCAGGGTCCATTCACAGATGCCAGGGCTCATCAGCTGGGCTCGCAACCCATTCCTCTTCGTAACAGCGCTTACACTTGCTTCTGTGCAACCAAAACGAATACCTTGGGAACCTCCACTTTTCTGTCATTCGACCATGGTGATCAGAAAGCTCTGTCTGTGGCGAGTGACTCATAGAGTTCACTGCACAGCGTTGACTGGGTCACTCGGGGGTTAAGATGGAGAGTCTGTGGCTCTTCAGCAAGCTGCATTCCAATATGCATTCCATGTGGTTATAACTGTAGACCATTATTCTAACTGAACACAGAACATAGTGAAATGGCAACTTCAGTTACAAGTTTGTATGCTGTGCTTCCATTATTGTATGTAATAGAATCTATGTATAAAGAAGTCAACCTCAGAGAATATCCCCCGAAAGTTACCAGTGATTGACTCTTTCTGCTCATTGATGGACAACTTAGACTTAAAAAAAAAATGTATTTCTTTATTGATTTCAGAGAGGAAGGGGGAGGGAGAGAGAGAAACATCAATGATGAGAGAGAATCATTGATCGGCTGCCTTCTGCACGCCTCCTACTGGGGATCGAGCCCGCAATTCAGCATGTGCCCTTGACCGGAATCAAACCTGGGACCCTTCAGTCTGTAGGCTGACATTCTAGCCACTGAGCCAAACAGGCTGGGACGACAACTTAGACTTTTACTGCTGTTTACATTCTAATATTTCCACAGTAATTGTGTGTTCCTTTTGTTATGAAAAATAGTAAATTTCGGACCATAGAGGTGATTTTCATGGAAGACGGGTGCCTGTGGGAACGAAGGAGACCTTTCTGGTTGGGGAGCCTGTCATTGCCCCGCGTCCTTTCAGGGCGCATCCGAGTGAAGGTCCTTTGGTGACACGTACGGACCCTCCTGGTCGCCAGAGGGAGGCTGATGGTCACCCTGTGTCGCCATCTCACTATTCACCCATGGCCACTTCATCAGCCGCCCGTTTGCTCTTTCAACAGACAAGTAGGTTCCAGCTCTGCCGCTCACTGAGAGAAACTCGTACCAATTCCTGCGACATCAGAGGAGGGAGAGGACTGGGAAGGAGATATTAATTACCTTTAAAAAGATCAGACACTCACACCCGTGAGTCGGGAGGGATGCCAGGGAGCAGGGAGAACTTCACGAAATGCTGGCTGTTCATGACATTCCTGAGCATGGAGGAGTGTCTGTCCTGGGGCCGCTCCTGGAGGTCCACTCAAGGGTCTGACAGTGAGGAGCAGTCCGTGTACACACGAGCTGGTGGAGTGGGACTCTTCCTTGAGAAGCGCGTGCAAGGCCACAGGGAGGTGCCGAGTGAGAATAAGTGGGACCCCCAGGTGGTTGGAGGAGGCCGGGGGCTGGCTGCCCACGTGGGAATCAGAGGTGACTGGACAGGGGTCGGTCTTGGCGCATCTTACATGCCATTCTAAAAAATTTATCTTAGCCCGGCCGGCGTGGCACAGTGGTTGAGTGTCAAACTATGAACCAGGAGGTCGGGGTTCGATTCCTGGAAAGGGCACATGCCCAGATTGTCAGTTCAATCCCCAGTGGGGCATGCAGGAGGCAGCCAGTCCATGATTCTCTCTCATTGATGTTTCTATCTCTCTCTTCCTCTCCCTTCTTCTCTGGAATCCATAAACATATGTTTTAAAAAATTGCTTGGTCATGTGGGGAAATCCTCCATCCCTAGTGTGGGGCATGCAGGAGGCAGCCGATCAATGATTCTCTCTTATCATTGATGTTTCTATCTCTCTCCCTCTCCCTTCCTCTCGTTGAAATTAATAAAAAATAAATACATAAAATTTATTTTATTTTCTTATTTTCTTTTTTATTGAATTTATTAAGGTGACATTGGTTAATAAAATTATTTAGGTTTCAGGTGTACAGAGAGTTTGGGAATTTAGGTGAGTAAGCGATCAGCTTTCTTTATATTGTGGCAGCAGGCGATGGATGGATTGGGGTGCCCGGCAATGGTGAGAGACCAGTGGGGAGACGGCTCTGAACTAAGAAAGAGGCGAGAGTTGTGAAGGGATGGAATTAACTGGACGCCCTGACTGCATGGGTGTGGGGAGAGCGAAGGGGGCTCTGGCCTGACTCCTGGTCTTCTGCAGATTTCTGGTGGGCTGGTTCCAGCATCACTGAGCACGTTACTCCTCTCCCAGGGCACCTGGCGTATTTAGAGGAAAAGAAAATACTTGAAGTCACCACTGGACAGTCTTCCACGCACCCAGCTCACGTTCCATGCCAGCATTTCTATGTCTCGGCAGCTGGCTGTGGCCTGGAATGTTTGTTATTTAGGATTTCATAGCTTTTCCTCTGTGCTACTTCCTCTGTGTGTGAATCTAGAGAGGACTGGGAAGGAGATATTAATTACCTTTAAAAAGATCAGACACTCACACCCGTGAGTCGGGAGGGGTGCCAGGGAGCAGGGAGAACTTCACGAAATGCTGGCTGTTCAGGGTTAGACCCTTTAAATGAGGCTGGAACCCAGGCATGTTTATTTATCAAACAAGGACAGGACTTCCATGCGATCTCTGTGGCCCCTTCTGCCGTTTAAAACGTGATTTAGGTACATTTACATACCGGGTGAGCCTCTGAGCCTAAATGAGCTTCAATGATTTGTATGTGAGTGGCGGCTGCTAATGTAACGCAGGTGGTCTGTTGATTTGCAAGAGTCATTTCCTCTTACCTACACTACGAAGCAGGCTGCTGACAGATGCAGATCTTTAGAGCAGATTTATTGCACATTTCAGAAAGCAGCATACGCTTTTATAAATAAATTAAGGTACAGAAACAGGAGTAAATTTGAAAGCCTCTTTACTTTGCTCTGTGACACGGGATGCGCAAACGTTCATCTTCATGTGTTTGCATAAATGCCCCCTTTGACGTACATCATTCAAAGGCTGTGCAGTCAGATAGCAGATGGGACAGCGTGGAAACGTCAGGAGAGGTAAGTCTTCATGTTCTGGCTGTGTAAGCAGAGGGCGGTACTCGGGGCCAAGATGCATATCTGTCACTAAATAATTAGGACTGGATTTAGGTGAAGCCGCACTGCGATCCATCCTGTGAGTCATTGTTCTTTTCTAACTCAGAGGGGATAGTAATTATGCGTGGCCTCCCTCAGCCTGTAAGCTCTGTGCGAACTCCTTGCTAATCAGCCCAGGAATCTGCTCACCTCCGTTAGTCAGAGAAGAACTGGCCTGATGAGGACGATTGAGGAGCCGGAGAGAAGGGAGCTCAGCCGCAGTGTCTGTGCAGTGACTGTTGCCTTAGCTGGGAAGGGGCTGCGGGGCTTGAACTCACCCACCGCTGTCCCTGTGGGCGCTCTGCCCGCCAGCCGAGAGCAGCGGCTGGAGACCAGATGGTCCCCGAGGCCTGTGCCTGGACCAGCTGCCGCTGGATGCGCTCATTGTTGGGGAATGAGCAGTTCAGGCCCCGCTCCCCGCCCCTTGGAGGGTCCCACACAAAGCTGTGTCTGTCCGGAGGCTGAGTCTGCTGGGTTAGTCAGCACACTGAGGCCCCTGCCCCCAACACTCTGGTTTCCATGGTGACTGCACCCCAGCAGGAGACCCGGGGGCCTGGTTGGGGTCCCTCCCCTTGGGTCTGAGAGCCACTGGCCCTGGAGGCAGCTTAGGAAAT